>JANTPZ010091681.1:0-12043 GCA_025593235.1 Vachellia pachyceras
AGAATTTCCCATTCAAGGTATCTCAATGCCTCTTCACCCGACTCTTCTCCATAGGAAAATCCGGATGCTACGGACTGATCAACAACCTCACTTAACATAGAAGGTTAAAGTAACAAAGTGGAGAAGGGAACAATATATGAACTGCATCTGGAGATTTTAAGCAGACCTGGTATAAAAACAGAAGCAGTCCATGAGCTAAGTGAACCCATCTTGGTGGAGGTGAGTCCAAATGAGGTGAGTAAATCTACACTCAAATAAATAAATCAAAATAATGCAAATCAGTTACTGTTTTAGTACAGCCGCTCACGCAGCAATTACAGTGTCCATCATGATTATATTTATGAGTCAAGAGACAATCAAGCTTTACTGAGTATGGTTTTGTAGAAGAAGGCATTAAAATCAACATATTGAAATAGAATATTTACGCCAAATTTACTGATTGTTAAAAGCATGGTATCAACTATCAAATGACAATGATATGACTTTCACCACATAAAGTAGGATACTTTAGTGAATTTATGTCATACTCACATGGCCAAGTAGAGCAAACAGGATTAAGAACATGAATCCTGTAAGAGTTATCTACAACCAACAAATTAATTCTTCATCAATGCCAAGGATATAGCTTATGATAACCAGAGTAACATTTCAACACTCATACAGCAAAGAGGAAGCAAATCTATACCATGTTAGGACTGCAAAAGGATTCCAGAGTGCCAAGATGCCAACAGATGGTGGAAATATAAAAGTAATGAAGTTATTGTGATTCAGAACACAATGATTAAACTTGGACTCCAAAAAAGGTCTTAGCCAAAAGAGTAAATCATATTATCTCCAACTTCATTAGTGAAATTGTGCAGGTGTAACTAGCGGTTCAGAATTCTGAACGTGTTAAACTATTACTGTCATGATGTACTACAAATTTGGCATAATGGAACCATTTATTTTATATATCCAGGGTATGGAGGTATTATTTGCTTTAATCTTGCTGCCACAAAAGGCCAGGGGAAGCACTTCCAAGTGAAGCATATCTTTCTAAGTGTTCTTAGTAGGGAATATAGTAAAATCTCAAAATGTTACTGATAGCTAATTGAAGCCTAAGCCCACATCTAAGAGCAGTTGAGAACACAAGAAACGCATTTAGACCAGTGATTCCAATGTAAGCGAAAATTCTGAATAATGAAAATTGAACAAACATCGGATCATACAAGGGATAATTTTCACTCCATGTGACTTAAAATGAAACTGACAACACTAAGCCTAAACATCATCACTCTGTCAAAAATTAATCTGTTCCAATGATTGATGTTCATGATATACTGGTAAAGAAATGTTATTATCATGATGTGATTAAGCGATGAAATGGAAAGTACCTAGGATAAAAAAAATGAAAGCACTCACGGAATCCATAGAGGAAAAACTTTAACAAAGCGAGTCCAAAATGGTTGAAGAACATATTTGGCGACATAAGAATGATCAATCCCACTATATTTGTATCTACGCAGAGCTACTACACCATGCGCCCCAATATAACCCATTGTGAAATTGCTTTCTTCAAAGACCAATCAAGCAAGGGTTAAACCTATGAAACTTCTGACAAACATTAATCTGACGCAATGAATACAGCAGTTTGCCTGATACTCTGTAAACATAAGGAAGAACAAAATTTAGCTTCCATGCTCAAAAAAGTAACTTGAACAAATTCAAAATATTACATGCAAACATATCATGAAGTTACAAGCAAAAAAGCAAAATCTATGCATTGAACATCAAATGTCAACAAATGTAAATCAATCTAATGTTAAAAAAATGCATGGAAATGTAAAGAAACAAATTGAAGCAAAGAGAAGAAGAAGAAGAAGAAGAAGAAGAAGAAGAAGAAGAAGAAGGAACCTGAAATCAAAACAAGGAAGAAGAGAAGACAATGAAGAGTTAAGTTGTTGACCTATTTGAATGATGCAGAAAGCAGAGGTTAGAGAAAATGGCAAGAGTAGGAAGTTTTGCAAAGTGGGGAGCGTCCAATAGAAACGAAACTAAAAGGGGTGAATTAGATTCTTTTCTCTCCCGCTCTTGAAGCGTAGGCTCTCACCAAATAGAAAGGCAATAATTTAGGGACTCACTGTTCAGAACCTTTCAAAACCAGTGGCTTAAGGGCAATCTGGTCTTTTCCAAACTCCAATTACCTATTAAAAGGTCCCATGGGACCTGACAACAATTGTTTATTTCCTTGGGACCATTTACTAGTTTTTTTGCTTCCTTGGGACCTATGGCTGATTTTTCCCTTTGTAATTTTTATATATTTTTCTCACCCATAATATTTTTTCAATTTGGACTTTAAATGTTTTTTTATTTTTTTAATCCCTAAAATGAAATATTTTTTCAGACATTTAATTTATAAAAAATACAATATAGTTTAAACATAAAATACAATAATTTAATTTTATTGTATTTGAAAGGGGTTTTATATCAAATTGCGTGAATTTGCAAATGCTTTCTTTAACAATCTCATTGTCGGACAAACTTCCTGTTACCTATGCCTTTTTGACCATGCGTGAGGCTGTACCTTTGTATTGTTTCTTAAACCTTTTTGACCATGTAAACTCTAATGGTCACTAATTAAAATGCCATATGTTCAATAACATATATCTACATCATATCCATCAAATGTCTAATTAATAATGTTAGAGTCATGAAAATGTGCACGTTCGACCCTACGTAGGTGTGATGAGCTTGAGTTCCTTCTATAGGTTGAAGGATGAAAAAAAATAAAAGCTAGTTAAAAGTTTTACTTCTCTTCCGGTTTCTTTCAACTTCTTCTGTTACATCACATGATTGTGTTAAAAATTCTGATGAAGTCGTAATCGGATAAAATATTCCACCGAAATTTTATCCATAATCCAGTGACAAGTACAATCAATTCAATAGCAAATCTTCATATACGAGTTCAACAGTTCACAATTGACGAACTATATTTTTAAATAAACTTGGTAGGCTTCGTGATATTAAAAACTTTGCCAGCATTTTCAAGAGGAAAATGTGTCAATAAGCCTCAGATGGAATAAATCTCTTTGGCGTTGTAGGATTCGTCTATACCAAAAAGCTGCAAATTGATATCAAAGAGTAAAGTTAGTAGCAATTCAATGATAAAAAAAAGTAATGATATTTGATATCAAAGAAACCATCACATCTGACAAATCATCAAAAGATCCACTCTGAATAATTTCATACATATAATAGAAATATAATATATGCACTATATATTTGTTGTTTGCCAAGGGCATTATAAATTAAAATAAAATATGGTAAGTAATATAGAGAAGAATAAAGGCATCAAGAGCAAAAGCTAATGAAGAAATGAATTCAAACTCTCACGTCCATGTATTAAAAACATACGTCAAAGCCAACCTCAATGTCCGTTTCCTTTTTTGGATGTGAAAGAAAGCCTTCTCATGTTCGTTGGTCTAAACAGATGTCAGAAGGGAGATATAAAAGCCTCCATTTTTTGTAGAGCGACAGTGCTTTCTTAAACAAATGCTGCCATTTCCAATTTTATTTAACAAAGTTAAGGAAATCTGTATCGTTTCTTTAAATAGACAAAACGAAAACACTTTTTCAATATAAACATTGAACAATGGCGCACAAGGATGAGTACCATTCATGAGAATAACACCTTTTTCACTTTTTCAGAAAATCATTTTGGGTTTCTATCATGTTTCTTATAAGAGCCCCATGCAATGCCAATCCCACACTGTAATATCCATACTTTTACTATCAGTGTAAATAAAGGTTAAACCGATAGTTATGGGTTGAATTAAGATCCAGAGGTGGAAAGTATAGAAAAAGAGGAAGCCAGTGAACCTGAAAGACCACAGTTAACTTAGTCCTAAGGCTTTGAAATTACTAAATATATCAGCGAAAGACATAAATATCATTAAATAGAAAGACCAAGGGCAATATGGTCGTTATACATAATGGCCAAGGGCAATATGGTCATTAAGCATAAGGAAGTAAGGGTAGAATTGGAATTTTGAAAGAATAGTAGAAAAGCAAGGGCATTTTGGTAAATAAGGAAAATAAGTAAGGGCATTTTGGTCATTTGACAAAGTCAAAGTTGACCAAAATAACAGATAATTTACATATGCCCAATAGATAGAGCAAAACACACTGATCAAAATGAGATATAACAAATTTTTGAAATTCAGCCCAGATTTTTATCTATAGAATTTTGAAGGTTAGACAGCCAAAAATAATTATTTGAGGTATCAGAAGACTTCAAACATCTGAGTTAAGGGCATAGAAAAACAATATGAAATTTCTAGTATTTTATAAAATTATTGACCAGAATAAGTTAAAGGCGATTTTCCGAATCAGGGGAAAAGACCTAAAAACCCTGGAAATGGAATTTTCTCTGAAAATTAATTGCTGACATTCTGGGAAGCAATTTGATAAAAGGAAAAAGGCTAGAGTATCAGTGAAAATTCTAGAATTTTTTAATGCCCTAAAACTCAATTACTTGTCGGTAGACCTTTTTCAGTATTTTGATAGGGAAAAGTAACTCTATTGAAACTTGAGGACTTCCAGGGGTATTTTGTGGACAAATGTTTTGTTATATGAGTAAGTGATATTTGGAGATTAAAAGAGGAATAAAACATCTCCAGAAAAGTAAAGAAAAGTCTACCGGAATCAAATTATTTTACCAATATTAGTAGTAATCGGATCAAGAAACCAGTTACCAATGCAGTTTGGTTTGTGTAACCAGATTTTTATCCATGTTTCAGCTCATTTATGGCAGCCAATGAGAAGGGAAAATGTGTTACGGTTCATGGTTGAATATGGCCATTGGATCACACAACTCTATAAGAATTAATCTAGGCCCTTGGATCAAAAGCCACCTCATCTTCTACATTTATGAATCAATTTTTAGCTCTTCCTTGGCCATATTCACAACAAGAATTGCAGAAGAAAGAGGAGAGGATGTGTCATTTGAGAAGCAAGAAGAAGAAGCAAAAATCACACAAAAATCCAAGGTAAAAAGCTTTCTCATGCAACTCCATACCTCTTCTTGATCCTTGGAACCTCCTCTACACTTCTAATGGTTTAGATTTTTGGATTACGCCCTCTTTTTGGTGCTGAAAAGTTCTTGAGAGTGAAAATGAGAAAGAGAGGGATTTAGCTCAAATAATTGGTACCAAACAACTCTATGCAAGTTAAGGACTTAATTGATGTATATTTTGTAGTGATTTGATGCTTGTATGAATTTTGGAAAATCAAGAACCCTAGGGGAGGTGCTGTCCAAATTTTTATTTGATGAGGAAGAAGTGTTTTCAAGTTATGTAATGCATGGGAAGTATTTTAGAATCAAGAATAAGTCCCTACATGTGATAAAAGTTTGAAAATCACAAGTGTGTGGGTAGGTACAGTTTTTCGGTCAGGGCTGTAACAGCGGGAAGGAGTTGGATTTTGATGATTTTAATGCTTCCAATGAGTTTAAAATGAAAAATTATGTAGGGTATAAGTGAGAAACCAAGTTTGGAAGCATTAGAAATAAAGATTGGAATTTTGTGCAACAACAACTCCCTTAAGTTGCTGTTTTGATTAAATGATAGGGGAGGAAGTTTCTTTTGAGTTATTTTAGTTTTAAAATGAAATCTACATGCAAAGTTATAAGGGAAAAGCATGTTAGAAAAAATTTTAAACCTAAGGATACAAAGATGCAAGGTTAATGCTAAAGAGAAGTTAAGAATAGTTATGAAATAGTGATAAGATCAATGGTCCTAATGAGTTGTTCATTTATATGTGATATTATCTATGACCATTGGAAATTAGAAATGAGGAACTTGACACCCAAGAAGCCAAGAAAAGCAAGGAGAAGAGGTAGCTTAGCAATTATTGTTTTAATTACATTTCCTTGTATTTGTTCCTGGTCTCTAGTTGTTTTGATGCCAAATTTAATACTCAAGATTATGTAGCTAGTGGCACAACCCTAAGGTCGATCTCAAAGGAGCTTTGATGTCTCAAGGTAATCAGTTAGCAATTTAAGTCAACAAAAGGAAATGGTTCTGTCATTTTCATACTGATTGAATTCATTATCTAAACTAATATTTGCTTTTGATTTTCTTATCAGTAAAATGGAATGCTATTTGATTGAAACAAGAAAACGAGCTAATGTCTAAACTGCTCCCCAAGAATTAAACTCTGTCTTCATCGCTTTTCAACATTACAAAATTTTTCCTTAGCATTTTCCTGTCACCACAATCAACAAATATATGAAAGGATTCACAAAAGCGCAGTTCAGATACTTCAAAAAGCACTATCGATCAATATTACTCATGTGTAACTCACAACAATCAGGCAAGCCGATTAATCAACCACAAGAACTGACTGTCGCTACTCTAAATCAAGAAATAAAACTCTAAACCAATATTATTGAATCCACTCAAATATTCTGATCATGAACAACAAAAGAATTATGCAAGAGATCACTTCTGCTCTTCTTAAAAGTTTTAACGTATTATCACAAGTCACAAAGGTATTTAAAGAGCAGATTGAGGAACGGAATATATCCCCTGTATTTTTTTTAGAAGCTCAGACTCGGTCAATTCCTGGGAAGACGTTGAACTTAGCTGGCCATGGAGAGTCTCACAGCAGCAGCAATAGTGGAGATATTATTCTCAACCATCACGCGATCTGGATGAAGATAACGGAACAGGAGTTGGCGGCAATAGGTGATGAATGACGATGATCTAGACAGTAGCAGCGAGAGATCTGGAACTTTGCTAGCGATAAAAATCGGGAAGGAAAGCTCGGCAGGTCGTAGCGATATGCACTCCGTATTCTGTCATGGCGCAAGAGTGATGGCTCATCAATGAGTTTTCCAGGTGCCTCCAGTGTTCTTGAGCAGTGATTAAAGAGATTGAGGCTGGTATAGTCGGAGATCAGCGACGGTGAGGAGGAGCTGAATAGGAGATGCAATCGCCTCTCTCAATGACAACCCATGAATCTGCAAGTCTCTCATTTGGAATGTGATAGTGGAATAATGGAAAGGAGGTAATGGAAGTGGAGGAGTAAAATGGATGAGGAGGCTGGTGCCAGATCTGAACAATGGAGAATAATGGATCTTCAACTACGTGAGGTTCTCCAACTGCGTGAGCTTGGTCTAGGAGTATGAAAGAAGTGATGGGAGCTTGCAAAAATCTCTGCAGCTCAGTGATGTGTCCAGAGGAGAGTGAAATCTGCTGGGTAAAGGGCTGTCCTACTGGACAAAAGGATACACTCACAAAAATTGCACTGTCAGTTATCCAGTTGAGAGTTCATTTTTTGGTTGCTGCCAGCTAGATATTCAGTTAGTTTCTAACTGAATCAGTTCCTTTTGTTTCCTTTTTCTCTTCGCACCACTGTTCCCTTCTTGGTTACTCAGATTGTTGCTTGGAAACTCAAAGTACTTGCCTTTCCTGTAATTGTTTTCCAATCCTACATAATGCACACACGTACACAATTTCTTTTTTTTTAGAGAATTTAGAAATGATAAAGAAATAACCTCAAATTAGCAATTAATCTCCATTGATAATCATTAGCACAGTTAGTCCTTTTATTAACTCCATTAAGCTCAATTAAAATACTAAGAGATCAATATTGTGTGCATTTTTTTATGTAAAATCTGGATTTAAAAAATTCCCCCACACTCACTTTTTGCACTCCGGGCAAAATAATGGAACAAGATTTAGTCTCAAGATCTTATAAAAGGGGTAACACTAATCCAAAACAATCCATGCTAATAGAAATTTATGCAATTTAATCAAGCAAGGTGGATGATAGGTGAGATTCCTTACCAGATAAGTGTTTCACTCACTCTCATCAATATTGGGTTATTTCTCTCAAAGTCATCAAGTTTAGGCTTCACCATAAGCTTGTAACCATCCTACATCTCCACCACTCAAATGGAACAAGGTCTCATGAATCAAAGGTACTTTATGAGGGTTGTATTGTTGGAAGGGTTAAATGGTGCGATGGAGTAGTGTCAATGATTGATGAACACATGCATGCAATCCTTCAAAATGGTAATGCTTGCTGTCCAGAGCTCCTCAGTCATGTGCCAATCAATTCTAGCATGTGAAAACATTTCATGTATCAAGCATATATATCTCTCACTTATTCCTTCCTTATCCCTTTTTGTATATACTTTTCCCTTCTTTTTTTTTCAATCATCACCTTTTTTTTCATTCTCTCTCCTTTTTTTTTCAAATGCTATATTTTTTTTCTTTTTCTGCTGTCTTCTCCCCCTTTTTTTTCAACATCCAAATGTTCAGTAAGGGATTCCCCTTCTTTTCTCAACAATGAGCTTCAATTGATAAAAAAAAAATTATACTCAGTGCATAGCTGGAATAATTAAGTATCAAACAAGCATTACAACTCTTAATAGTCAAACATGAGGTGCTCATTAATCAAGGTTGGCATTTTAAGGGATGAATGCATGGCTCAAAGGGTTTAGCAAAGGATTTAGGAAGCACGGGTTGCTGTTTGGTCACAAGGTTTTGAAAGAAATGCCCTTATCATATTCACAATTCCAAGAGATAATGTGGTCTTGAGTTAAGGGTGGAGACAAGTTCTAGGAAGTTACTAAATTTGATGGCATCACACTATTTAAGGAATAATTCAGGCTCAAATTCCTCGCACTAGCTTACTCACTTCATCTTTGCTTCACCAAGATTAATTGCATGAAGGTTCAAGTATGGCATTGCCCAGGATTAGTGTTAAATTTCAATCAAATACATTAGAGACTCATTCTATAATTCCACAATCAGCCCATCATTCAAATTACTGATATTGGGGAGCAAATGGTAGCAAAAAGTCTCCAAAACAGTACAGAACCAGACACAAGGCAGTCAATTTAGGAACAGACAGCCCCTATTCTCTCCCCCACACTCATTTCTTGCATTGTCCTCAATGCAAGTTTAAATCCAGCAAGCATGTTTGCCAAAACAGCCAAGAAGAGTTTAAAAACAGCAACAAATATGTCCCTAGTCTAATGAATCAGTCCCATCCCCCACACTTATTTGCAGCAATGAGGTGAAATCAATAATATCATTTGCAATTTAATAAAGTAGGGACAGGAAAGGGACAACCATATATGCAAATTCTTGGCAAGTTTTTGAAACGGAGGCTGCAATTCCAAAATGCAGGATATAGAGAAATCTCCTTATACATCCATGTCGAGAAATTCCTGCAAAATAGCCAAGAACCAACAGGCAAAAGGAAAACAAAGTAGTACGATTGAAGTTATGCAAAACTCTGAAATTTTACACAATCCTCATACTTCCAAAAGGCTGGAGGTTACTGGAATACATATTACATTGCCCTCAAGAGGTGAAGTAAGTACAACAAATTTAACACAAACCCATCTCTTTTGTCAAAGTAGTTCAATGACATATTAGACACCACACTTCCAGGTAAGTTTCAGCATGAAGGGTGTAAAAGTGCAACACTTCATATTCTAACATTCAGATTTAATGTAAAATAAGTCAAACTTGATCATATTAAACAGCAATTAGTGAGTCAGAGAGAGAGGTGTTTATTGTAGCTAAGTGTCTTTCCACCCAATATGCACTCAAAGTCGAGAAATCTGTTCATTATAGCAGTAAAAAAAATTCAGATTCACATAAGCTCATAACAGCAGAGTACCTAGATTAGTTAATACCAAGAGATGTTGCAGAATTCCCCAGAGATAGGTGTGCAATATGACCAGTGAATATGTGATATACAATAATTCACATCCCAATTTCAAGTAAGAAACAACAGCTACAAATTCTCACAAGCCTAACCCACTTAAAACAATGACTAATTCCTAGTTTTGGCAGCAGCAAGTGCTTCATAAATTTTCATAACAAGTTCGCACATACACAAAGCTACCAAGTTTTTTTTGAAAGAGAAAAGAAAAAAAATTTACTAAAAACACAGACAAACCAACAGAACATTGTGATAGAAAGATGAAAATTTTTTTTGAAGAACACAGCCCAAGATGCATAGACTCAATGAGGCATGAGCCTCTCATGATACAGTTTCAGCAAATGCCCATTTACCTTCAAATTCTTCCCATTCTTTTCATCCATAAGTTCCACCATGCCAAAATTATGAACTTTAGTCACTCTATAGGGGCCAACCCATCTTGTCTGAAATTTTCCTCTTTTAAATTTGAATCTGGCCAGGAATAACAGCACCTGATCACCAACATTGAAATGCTTTCTTAAAATTCCTTTATCATGTTGAGCTTGGTTTTCTCTTTGTAAATGCAGGAATTTTCATAGGCTTCAAGTCTAATTTCTTCCAGCTCCTGTAACTGAAGTTTTCTCTCTGTTATAGCTCCCTCAAGGTCCATGTTGCAACTTTTAACAGCCCAATATGCTCTATGTTAAATTTCCACTGGGAGATGACAAGGTTTTCCATAAATCAACCTATAGGGAGACATTTCTGCTGGTGTTTTGTAGGCTATCCTATAGGCCCATAATGCATCATTTAGCCTAAAACTCCAATCCTTCCCTGATGGCTTAACAATTCTTTCTAGGATCTGTTTTACTTCTCTATTGGATACCTCAGTTTGGTCATTAGTTTGTGGGTGACAGGGTGTTGACATTTTATTGGTGACTCCATATTGGGATAGTAATTTGTCTACAAGTTTGTTGCAGAAATATGTACCCCTATCACTTATTATGGCCCTAGGAATTCCAAATCTGGAGAAAATGTGTGTTTTCAAAAATTTGGTGACAGTGGGAGCATCATCCTTACTGGTTGGGATGGCTTCTACCCATTTTGACACATAATCTACAGCCAATAATATATAGTGTGACCCACATGATGGTGGAAATGGCCCAATGAAATCAATCCCCCACACATAAAAAATTTCACAAAATAAAATAGGGTGCTGTGGCATTTCATGCCTCTTACCATTGCTTCCAAATCTTTGGCACTTATCACATGTTTACAAAATTCATATGCATCCTTAGAAATTATAGGCCAATAGAAACCAGAATCTAGTACCTTTCTTGAGGTCCTTTTGGTACCAAAATGGCCACCACAGGCCCAAGAGTGACAAGCTTCCAAAACACCTTTTACCTCTTCATTTTGCAGACATCTTCTTATGAGTTGATCGCTGTATGTTCTCCAAAGGATTGGTGGATCCCATATGAAGTATTTGGACTCACTCCTAAGTTTTTGGGCCTGAAAATGAGAAAGTGAAGAGGGAATTAGATTTGTTACAAGGAAATTGACCATATTGGCATACCAAAGGTCATTGGCAGCCATGGCAAATAAAATGGCAGCTGGAAATTCATCACAGATTTGATCAAAATCAGATACTCCCCTAGTTCCAGCTGGTAGGCGGCTCAAATGGTCTGCAACATGATTTGTTGCACCACTTCTGTCTTTCACTTCTGTGTGAAACTCTTGCAGCAATAAAATCCATCTCAAAAGCCTTGGTTTTGTGTGCATCTTGTTAAAAAGATACTTGATAGCAGCGTGGTCAGTGCAAATTGTAACTTTGGAGTTAAGGAGATAGGGCCTAAATTTATCTAATGCAAACACAATGGCATAAAGCTCTTTTTCAGTGGTAGTATAATTTGTTTGAGCCCTATCTAAAGTTTTAGATGCATAAGCAACCACTTTGGACAGCCCATCTATTTTCTGACCTAGCATAGCACCAACTGAATTATGGGATGCATCACAAGCTAGTTCAAAATCAAATTTCCTGTTTGGTGCAGTAAGTGCAGGAGGTGATACAAGCATACTTTTAAGTGTGTCAAATGATCTTTGACATGCATCATCAAACACAAATTCAACATCCTTTTGCAAAAGCCTAGAGAGAGGTGAGGCCACCTTACTAAAATCCTTAACAAATCTTCTATAAAAGCCACAGTGACCGAGGAAAGATCTAAGTTCCTTGATTGAAGTAGGATATGGAAGTGATGATATAACTTCTATTTTAGCCTTATCTACTTCAATTCCATTTTTAGACACCAAATGTCCTAACACTATGCCCTTGTCTACCATGAAA
>JANTPZ010091683.1:0-15313 GCA_025593235.1 Vachellia pachyceras
TTTCATACCCACTTTTTCTTACTTTTTTACCTCGAAATTTGTAAAAGCTATAACTTCCCAAACATAAATCACATTTCAAAACCTAGGTTTTACCTCGGAATCTGTGAAACCTAGGTTTCAAACCTAGCATCCAAACCAGCCTGTAGCCTAACATATGGCTCATTTTGAAGTCCTTTTGAGAATTATTTTTTTGAATTTCAAGGTAAAACTTAGGTTTTGAAGAATAGGTTTTGCAGAATAGCTTTTACGAATTTTAAGGTAAAACATATGTTTTAAAAATGTGATTGTGTTTGAGAAGTTTTGGCTTTTACGGATTCCAAAGCAAAAAGTAGGTAGGAAAGAGGAAAAAGAAAAAAAAAGAAAATTTATTAGAATAGATTATACGATTTGACAAGAAAATAACTTTTTAAACCAAGGTTTTATATTCAAAATAGCTTTTTTGAAAAATGTTAGTACTTGAACAAAATTTATGTTTTGTGATAAAATCTAAGTTTTGAAATAAAACCTAAGTTTTGGAAAGTGAAACCAAACAAGTTTATAGACTGCTAGCTATTATTGTGATTTGCATGTAAAGATTAATATCAAAATTCATTAAAAAGTATAAAGATATTACATGTGAGTTTAAACTAATAAAATAGCTTAACCGTATCGAGGATAAAGAAATTGACTTTGACTAACAAATGGGTTGGTCTAACTATCTACCTTTTCTGTCTAGCACCAACTTTTTTCTCTTTTTTATTTTATCGAATATCACTCCTTTAAAATGTTATGACACTTTTTTTTTTTACTCTTGTTTACCAAAGAAACATCTCTTTTTGACTGCGGTTATATTGATTATCAAGACTCACATTCTTTGACTCTAACGTTTTTTATGTTTAGTTTTTATTTATTGGACTGAACTCACTTCGAGTCTTTGGATTTTTTAAATTTTAACAAGTTTTAGTTTTTATCTAGATGTTTTTAACAAAATTTGGTTTTAACCTCTATGTCAATCCTCATAAACTTACACAAGAATGTCAAAATCACATTAGCAAAGTTAACACTATTAAGCTGATATTCAAATCTTTATAACCGTCTTTACTATTAAGCAGTTATAGCCATATTAATTTATGCAAGCGTTATAAGTTATTGAAAATTGAACTTTACGGCTCTCTAGAAAAAAAACATTTGATGTTAATATTCCAAAAACATCATTTTACTATTATCCCTTACAATTCTAAAATAAGAATACATTTGTCCATCATTCTAAAACTCATCTTATTGGATGGTTTATTAGCAAGGTACAGGAATCCAGACCGGTGACTGAACTGGATAAGGCAGTGGGTCAAGGGTTAGTGGGTTAGACCGTAATCAAACCGGGATCAAACCGGTGTCAGACCGGTGATAAATAAAAGTTAAAATATATATCTTGATATCTAAAAATTATAAAATAGGTGAGCCACATGTGAGGCTACTTTTCCAATTTTTTTTTATGTAAAATATGCATCAATAGTCTGACACTCTGCTGCCCCTTCTTATACGCAATGCTTTTATTGCTTGCATCCACTATTCCCCCTCTCTCTCACATGCTGGAAGGGAACGATAAGCAGAAGGTGGGGTGAATGAGAAGCAGGCGCTGTGCTTGGCTGTATGCTGTGCTTGAACCAGAGGGGCATGAGCAGCTGGAGATTGAGAAACCAGGAGGCTGAGCTGAGAGACGGAGGCGTCGCAGAGCTGGTTTGGCCGAGAGGAGTCGTTTGCTGTGCTGAGAGCGTCGCTAGTGCATGTTTTGGGTTCAAAGCTGGAACAACAGTGTCAGCGACACTACTGAAGCTGGAAACGAACCAGAGAGAGGCGAAAGCTGGTTCTGAGGAGTGTGCAGTACCTTCCATCCCTAACACCTTCCTTCCTTCCATCTCCCTCTCCGACATCTCGACAGCGGTGCTAACCCGGGGTTAGCCATCAGATCGGACCGGATTACCGGTCGAGTCGCCGGTTTCCGGACTGAGCCAGCCGGTCCGGTCCGATTTCGCATACATTGTTTATTAGACAGGTTCAACATAGCGACTCAGTTTGCATATTTGAATCATTTGAATGGTTTTATTTGAATTGAATCGCCTAAAACCAAATGCTAATTGAAAGACAGAGTGGAATTGTGCAAATCAATCGATTCAAAATCACTTCATTTTGTGATTACATTTTAGTGATTAGAACAAAGTGAAGAAGTAGATGGAGAAGAGAGGAAAAGGCCAAGAAAAGGATGTTGTATTTATGAATTGATATAAATTTAAGTTGGATAATTGCACTTCATCGGAGATTAAATCTTATACTAAAGATGGGATATATATTCAAACTTCAACTAAGCTACTCTAACTATAATCCCTTTTTTTAAAAAAAAAATGTTAATATAATCTTTGGGGGTTTAAATTTATCCTCATTTTAATTTTGATCATTTAAATGTAAAATCATGTTTTTATCTTTCAAGTTTCATTTTTTTAATTAAACAAACTTATATTTGGTAATCAAAATGAAAAGAAAACGATAGGAAAATCCCACAAAAATACATTTAAAATTGGTTAAAGATAAATCAGGTTTCAAATAAAAAAAATCTCAAGTGAGACCCCTTATACTAATTTGGGATTTTTAAATCTTGTAAAATTATATAATTACCCTAACTTTTTTTTAGAAATCCTTCATCCTCTTGCCCTCGGTCGGTTGTTAGAGCCCTGTGGCCATACACACACATATGGATCTGTTTGGATAGTCCGTTTGGGCATCCAAAAATCATTCCTACGCTTACCGAGACAAAACTCTTCTCACATATTTACCTCGGAATCTGTGTCTGTTCTCCCAACGGGCTTATCCAAACACACATATATATATATTTAAGAAACAAAAGTATTTAATAATATCAAAGCTAGAGTAGTTAATATCGAAACTAAATAGTTATTTAGAAAACTACTCAGTAATTTCTTGTTTGCTACTATAGCTTTGATGTTATGAACTTTACATTTTCAAAATAATGGCTCGTTGTAGGCTGGAATTTATTTTGATGGAAATGAAGATAGAGATGGAAATGGAAATAAAGATGGAAATGTGAATGAAAATGAAGATGAAAATGGATATAAATATAAAAAAATGAGGGGCCAAAAAATCAATTCCATAGAATTGAATACAATTCCATGGGTTACATCATAGAATTTATTTCTACCCATTTTGAATTCCATTTCCACCCCCAATTCCACCATACCAAACATAAGAAATAAATTCCATTTACAATCCCACCTCCCAATTCCACCATACCAAATATGGCATAAAAGTAGTCAATAACAAAACTAAAGTAGTAAACAAGGATTTGCTAAGTATCTTTTAAAATAATCATTTTAGTTTCAATATTTGCAACACTAGTTTTGATATTTACTACTTCTATTTCTGAAATTAAAAAAATATATATATTTGGCCTCGGAGCTTCTGTGACCGGGAACTGGCACAAGATCTCTGATATATGGTCGCTAGCAAGGTCATTGAAACTTCAATACCAACAGTTGAAGGGGGTTGCCGGTGACCCGCAGCTGGCAATGAGGTAAAGGATTTTTTTTAAAAAAAACAAGAGAGGGCGATTATGTAATTTTACATTATTTTAAAATCCTAAATTGGTATAGGGTCTCATTTAGAATTTTGTTTATTGGAAAACCCGATTTGTCTTTTTTACCAATTTAAACGGTATTTTTGAAAAAAAAATTCCAAAAAGATAGTCAATTGTCATTTTCTATGCTTATTATCATTGTAATTAGAATGAATATGTAGACTTGTATAGAATTCGAAATGAATTGCACTATTTTTAATTTTTGCAATTTTTATGGATGTAATGAAATATTACCACCATTTATTTTTGGAATTATTTTTTATGACGATCCATTGCTTTAAATTAATTGTCAATCTAATTCAGCCTAGCCTGCTCGTCAAGAAATGAACGGGACAAAGATGGGCCTCATCTCGTAGTTTTATGAACAAAATTACTTAAGTCAAACTAAGAAGGAAAGCAAGAATTTTTTTAGCGTAAACACAAATATCCTTCTATTAAAAACAACTATATTCTATGGTACTGTTAGGTATTGAATATGGACATATTTTTATAAAAGATTCGAACATTGATTCGACAAGTTATAAATAACTTGTTTCTTACAATAAATCCAACAAAAGCAAGAATTTTAAAGCAATAGATTAATTCAATTTTGACATAGCTCACAAAATCACAAGTTCGACCGTAATATCAGAAATTTAGAAAATTTACTATCAGATCCCAAGTAACCCAATTAATGAACAAAATGTTTTAAAAATTGGTAAAATTACCATAAGGTCCCAACAGTAGCTGATCCAGTTGTTATTAACGGTTGATGAGGTTGTTAATGACAACCGGACCAGTTACTACTAGAATCTGATCATAATTTTACCAATCAAACCTCTTATTCATTAATCCATTCATTTGAGAGAAATTTTACTGTGTTCAAGTTGAATATGATCACACACTAAGGGCTCATTGGGGGTAAGGAGTTTATTGTAATGAAAAGAAACTGAATGGAATGAAAAAATTTTAAGTGTTAGACATATTCAGTACATATTAAAATTGAAAATAGTTTGATAAAAAGTTTTATATTTGGTAGGTTAAGAATGATAGTAGAATAAGTAGAAAAATATCAAATGCTGATATTATCTTTAATGAGTATTTATTAATCAAATAGATAAAGTATTAAATAAATAAATAAATATAAAAATTGGAAAATATTACTAAATAAATAAAATAATATCATTATATTAAAATAATATATTATTAAATATTATAAAAACATAAATAACAAATAAAAAATAAGACAAATTGCTATAGATATAAAATGAAAAATTATATAAAATATAAAATGATAATAAGAAGATAATTAAAAAAACAGGTACAATATCAAATCTATGTTATTTTGAAAATATAAAAAGTATCAAATCAACTCTATTATATTTTGAAATTTATGTCGTTATATAATAATGATAATTAATAATAAAAAATAGAATAAACAACTACAATAAATTATTCCAAAAATCTCTCTTCTATATTCTTTTGCTAAAATTACATTTAAAATGAAAAATATAAACATTCAATATAGATATAAAAACATAGATATTAAATAGAGTGATAGATATTCTAATGCAACTTCAAATTTAATAACACATGTTGCAATATTTTCCTTTTCCATAGCAATATTTTCCGCGTAACAAACAGCCCCTGATAAGGCTTTAGTACGAACAAACAATCCCCTAACCATAACATAGGGATACACCCTTTGCATTCAAAATAGATCAAGTGAGCTAATAATAGTATGTTTGTGTGCGCGTGTTTGAGTTTACCTTGCTGTTACGAGTCTACTCAGTGGAAATTCAACTGCGTATTGATTTAAAAGATCCTACGGTTTATATAATTACATAACAGCTTATGTGGCCGTTGGATACTGTGTAGGGCATGCATAACACTCCGCTGTGCAGAGAATCAAACCACAAATCTTTAGCGATGTTATATATATACTCAAACAATTGAGTTGGATTTGGTATTGACAAATTATGCGGCATGTTGGAAAGAGCAGAGGGACCTCATCGAGGCCACAAATTGGACAGGGGCTTCCCCTTCTGACATTCCTTGACACTATCAAGTACTATATCTTGCAGCCGTTTCTCCACAGCTTCTATGGATTGGCAAGCATCTACAATCTGCATCATGCATGTGGAGTGTTTGAGAAGAAGGAAAATGGGAGAAATAAAAGGTTCAATTTCCTTCAGGAGAGCTACCCTCGATTAGGTGTAATAGTATTCCAATTTGACGGAATCAGATACCCATATAAAAAACAGGTTCAGTTTGGAAATAGAACACTTGCATGGAAGCCCCGCCGCACCAAAACAAAAACTGATAAGCTTTTGAAGCAACAATTTCTTAAACAACTACTGTTTCCCTTTTCCAGGAATTATATGGCATACAGCCAACCAATAAGAATAATGTGATCAAATGTTTTACACGGCCTGAAGTTGTACTATTCATGACTTAAGAATAATATGCTTTTCATAAATTTTGTATTATATATGGATATGTAGATTCAGGATTCAAATCTTATCAAATCCTAAATGAGGGTTATCTTTTCTAACGTAGTTTTTTTTCTCTGTTCACAAGACTCAAACTCAAGATATTGAGTACTGGGTTCCTTCCTATTGATCAAAATGCTGTTGGTATTGTTATTAAGTCTTATAACAAAGAAAAATATGATTATATGAGGATATTTATTTAAATTTTGTAGTCTTACAAACGAGCTCTTCGACACGTCAAAAATTAAATTTAACTTTTTTTCCTCTAAGCGTACAAGATGTACAAGCTAACAGGAATCAAATGAAGAGAATGATTACGAAAATAGTGCTAAGTGTGACAGTTACAAAAAAGCATTAAAAACCCAAAGCATCGTGCTTTTTTTTGTTGGGGGGGTGAATCGACGTGAAACGGTAAATTACCTTCCAGGAGGCATCGTGGAGAACTTTGTAGCTTTCTGCAACTTTCCTCTGAAACTCCAGCTTTTCATATCTCTCACCCCCATACCCTCCTCTCTCAGCAGCTTTCTGAAATAATTCGAATATACAGGAAGGATGAATAAACCAAAAATGGGTTGCATGAAAGACCAAAATCCAACATGCTAACCAACGGTGAAACAAGTTATCCCCAACAAAAAAAAAAAAAAAATTCATCAACATAAATGCAGTAGGCTGACGTAGATATCAAGTATGAATTTGAAGACAATGTAATAATAACTTGAAACACCTTTTGATGAAATGAAATATATAATATCACTTGTTTTACCGAACCTCATCCATCTTTGGTTTGAAACTTCTAGTGACTAGAGCATTTACAATAGGACTGGGGGAAAGCAAAAAGATACTCTGGCCTGGTAGTATTACATGTACACTTCATAAAATGAGCAAGGTTTCCAATAATGGGATGAAATCATAGACGCTTGTAACTTTTTCTTTTATAAAAGAAACCTAGAAATTCTGAGATTTATACAGAAAGCAGCTTGAAGATGGTTCTTGAAACTACAAGCAACCACTATTTAATGGCCCTGAGAAAAAGGACCAATGGCTCACCTCTGGTGATATGTCAAGGAATATTACAGCATCAGGAGCAAACAAGCCAACCTCAGGTGCCTGCAAAAGATAAAATTCAGTTTTCTTTCCAGACAGACAACCATAACCTAACTGTTCTACTACGGATTGCTCCCAGGCTTAGTTGTCAGTCAAACTTTTCACCTTACACCATTCAATGTCAAGTCCTTTGGACGATGAGAAAGCCACTCCAGAATAAGAATATCGATCAACAATGAGGGTTTCAGTTTGGTTTCCATCAGTGATCTACAAAAACACCCAGGTGCTGGAATCTGATATTTACTTCTTTGAAATAGATCAACAGGCAATAATCGTCTTATTTACAGGGTTGCAGTGCAGATTGTGACGTCTACATCAAATATAGATGTCATTCCGTCCAGAAAAGAAAAAAAAATGTTTGATGCTCTCTATTGAATGGGCTTATAAATTTTGTATTTTTGTTTAGTAATACCGTATCCCAAAAGATGTTAGTTTAGTACAAGTTCTTAATTGGTTTTAGCAATAATATCTAACTCGTCCCTAATGTGAAAAATTGTCAAATTCCAAGCGTGAACAAACACAAGGATCATTTCATTGGGATTTAGTCCATTTCATATACATATAATACAAAAATATGAGTTGAACCTGTAAAGATGCAAAAATAGGGAAGGCAAATAAATAGTGGGATTTAAACATTTGACTGTCAGTTATTGGAGTAGATTAAGTAAGGGCAAGAGTTAAGTGTTCACAAGGACATTGGGATTTAGTCCATTTCATATACATATAATACTAAAATATGAGATGAACAGGTAAAGAGGCAAAAATAGGGAAGGCAAATAAATAGTGGGATATTAACATTTGCTTATGTCAGCTATTGGAGTAGATTAAGGGCAAGAGTTAATTTTAAATTATATCGCCTTTTGAATTTCAGAGGACAGTGAATTTTAAAAAAAATCAATTCAGGTGGAGTGCAGCATCATGGGTTGTGCTAACAAAGACAAAACAAAGCATGCTCTCGTTTACAAAATTAGTGGTTAATAATAATTACGAAGAATTACTCCCTCCGGTCCTAAATATAAAACATTTGTAGTGAAATTTACAATGCAAATAAGGTCTTATATTCAAAACCGGAGGGATTACTTATTTAACCTCTAAGGTTATACTGATAACTTAACATTTCTCCATGTCACTGATGGGATTTTCACGCCAACTTTGTTTTGTGGCAACAAAAGACAAAGCTTCTATTTCATGCTATTCTACTCTCCATGGAATATTCCATATGGTTTCCAGTTAGATATAGTAATTCCAGCTTCAAGAATATAGAATTTGTTCTATTCCTCTCAAGACATTCCATTCTCCAAATATAAAAACCATGGACCCAAGTGCTAGAAGGAAGATTGGTTAAGGAAGAAAGGCTCATTATTTGACCAACTTCGTATGAAGATCACCGTTTACAAACCATTGCAACCAACCAAGCCTTCTGCACACCAGTCCTCCTTCCTAAGGTAAACGTATTCAGGTATACAAGTAATCAAATCTACACACGTAAACACAAGATATTTATGACTGAAATCACATCAAGCCCCGCACGTAAATTAGATAGTAAGGGTAGCAGAACAATAAAAGAAAGAATTACCGACCTCTTCTCCCAACGATTTGCACTAAAGAGAAGATGAATGGTGTGATCATCCAATTGAGACGTGTTTGTAAGATAGGAAGAAATCATTTGCCCAACATTCGTACTTCTGTCAGGAAACCTCCATAATTCAGCAGAGATCCCTTGTCCCTCCAAGTATGAAACTAATCTGCTACATTGAGAAGACTTCCCAGAACGATCCAAGCCTTCTAGGACGACCAAAGCACCTCTAGGTTCCACTCTTCTGTCTTCCATGTTATGATTAGAATTAGCTTCCATTCTTATCTTCCCAGGACAACACTTGTCCGAGAATTTCCTTTGAAAATTCAATGACCTTTGCACAGCTAAAGCTCCAAGATTCCTGTAATAGAAAATTCAGAAGTTATAAAAGCTGAAATACAAGGGCATATATCCCTTGCTCAATTGCTGAGAGTGAGAGGCCATAGCACAGCACTGAAATTAAAACCGCGATATCTTCGCATTTTCTTTATGGGTAGCCAAAGAAAAGAACAAAAGAAACCCTTTACACCCATTTGACTGAACACTGATTCTGGGTTTGAATAATTTTCAAACACAAGATAGTGTGATAGGCATTATCAGAAGAGCCCCAATTAAAAACCGATCAAGTCCTTCACTATCAAAACAATGCGTTTAACATTAACATATATAAATATATGTTCATATATCGGGCCAGACCAGAAGAAGAACTGGTCGAGGACTGAGAAGCAGAGGCGCAGTGGCCGATGATGGATGGGGCTGAGACGAGAGGGTCGAGAAGCTAGCATCGGAAGGCTTACTGGAGGAGTGATGGACGAGTAGCGGAGATCACGGGACTAGAGCAGTGGCCGACAAAGGAATGGAGAGACAATGACGGCGGAGAAGTTGAACAATGAAACTGAGGATCAGTGGAGCAAAGGTCGCGACTCTCGACCGAAGAAGAAGAAGCAAAACCAGAGACAACGACGGCAGCGACTCAGAAAAACGGCGTCCTCCTCAGGTCGAGCTCTCTTCTCCCTTTTCTCTCGCCCCTTCTCGAATGAGGAAGAATAACCTAGGAGCAGCGTCGACGCCCCTCTTCACGAAAAAAGTTTAGCCACCTCTAAAGTGAAGGAGAAGGGCCAAAAAAAAAAATCTTACAGTGTTTTTTTGAATAAGTAGTGAAATTCATTAGCTCAGAAGAGCAATACACACAATTCGATCAAACAACAACAATCCATCATCAACAACCGGCTCCTGAAAAGAAGATGATGGGTGATCAAGAAAGCAAAATTTCCCTACAAGATCACATCTTACAGTGATTTAGAACGATGAACTGGACTAAATAAAACAAAACAGAAGGTAAAACGGTGGCGATTGCAGTCCAATCGGCGAAGAAAACAAGGGGAACAAATCAAAGGAATGAAGAGCATTCGATAAGTGTAAGAAGCGTATACCTGCAGGGAGAAATAATCGACATCAATATTGGGAGGAGCTGGTGGGGATTTAGGGTTTATACTTCAACCAAATCTTTTTGCTTTTTTGCTTTTTGCTTACTCACTGTTTCGCGCCTTATGTTGAAATGAAAATTTCCCGCGATAGTTTAAAATGCTCTCCATCTCCAGTAATGTCTCCCACGATCAGCAAATTAATGGCCATTAGGGCAATTAGCGAGTTATAAACATTTTTAAGCATAAACTTTTTTGATAATATTATACTAATATTTTAGAATTCATTGTCAACCTGATGATTTTTTTTTTTTTGAGAAAGTTCAAAAGGATGTCATAGGTAATGAAGTTACATGTGATAGTTGGCCGAGGTAAAAGGAAATATAACAATTCTATGGACCTATTTGGCAATAGGGTAAAGAAATAATTTTACATAATTCAAAATAAATATATGAAAAAGATTATCTTATTTTACAAAAAATAATATTTAACTGATTTTTAAACTTCCTAGAAGTATTGTCAAATGGGACCTATTATAGAAATCTAAGAATTGAAAGAAATAAAATTAAAAGATCTTAAAAATGAGGAAATGCTGAATGGATGATACTGGTGTGTGCCGAAGAGAAGGGGGAATTAAGACTGAACAGTTTTGTGATGAACCCTTGCAATGTTTAAGAGCTTGCTTCGCAACCAATTCTAGAACTTAGATTTGGTTTCAAAACTTAGATTTTACCTTAAAACTGAGGTTTTGTCCAAGCAAAATTTTTTTTCCAAAAGCTATTTTGGTTACAAAACCTAGGTTTTAAAACCTAAGTTTTCTCTTTCCTACATTTTCATCTTTCCTACTTTTTCTTTCTTTCTCTTTGATACTTTCCTCTTTCATACCCACTTTTTTGCCTCGGAATCAGTAAAAACTAATAACTTCACAAACATATATCACTTTTTAAAACTTAGGTTTTGCCTCGGAATCTGTAAAAGCTATTTTCCAAAATCTATTCTCCAAAACCTAGGTTTTTCCTCAGAATCTATAAAAGTTATTTCAACCTCACATCCAAACAAGCTCTAAGTTGTTAAGAGTCCATCTGCAGACCACAGTAAAGACCTTGGACAGAGAAACCAATGCTTTGGTCCTTAGTCCGGTGCCCTTTTCCATCTAAAAGATTGTGGAGGCATTTCTTGAAGGCAGATGAAAGATTCACACCTAGATTTCCTAAACCTATTATTCTCCATTGTTGCGTTGAAGGTTGTTGTAACAAGGGTAGGGAGGAATCTTCTCATATCACCTTATTAGTCGGTTATTACCATCATTTTCCACCAGAAAGGACGATTGAGTTATGGAAATGAAGCTCAAGACTTCCTCAAGAACAAGCTGTGGTTGGTTAATTTTTTCTTTTGTGTGTTTCGAATTTCGTTGGGAGAACGATTTTACATATTCTGAAATAATTTTGTAAGAGAAGTTTTGTCTAAATTTACGTGTAACGTGATTGGGAATCACTTCCCAAACAAGCACAAGTTGATGGAGAGCCTTATATTGCATTTTAGCCTTGAGAAATTTGGCAGAGCAATTATGCACTTGAGTTCTTGAGTTCTTCCATGCGACTGTCAGAACGAAGTTGATTGATGGTATTCCTTAGCTAAATCCTTATGTTATGATGGAAGTCCTGCATGAGAGATGTAACATATAGACAACCAAACCATACTGATTTACTTGTTTGAAAAAGCGTATTTACTTCCTAAAAGCACCTTCGATAATATTTTTTCACAAAATAAAATAATCTCCTCAACATATTTACTTCGATTTGCATAAAGGTATTTTTCTATCGCGTTCCCAAACGGATACTGTTTGAGCAAAGGGGTGTAAACAAAATATGTGCAAGGGTTTCTTCTTGATAACATCCAAACAGGCATTAACCCTCAATGTTGCAGGCCGTGTTTTTATTCAATAATTTTCAAATAAATAACAGACATTTGTAAGGCAATCTTGATTGATCAAATAATCTTTCAGAAATTTTCGAGAAATTTAAGCCTGGTGAACTCTTTAATTGAATCATTCACTTAAATCAGTTTGCCTTGTATTAATGGATTGAGTTTTAGCCTATTAACCACTAAATTTTAAATTCGAATTGGTAAGAAACCATCTTTGAGAATTGAGACTATACCCCTAAACCCAATTGGGCATGACAGTAGGAGAAATTCAATTTTGACTTGAGTCTACTTCTTGAGTATTTTTTTTCTAATGTGCCATGAGTTCAAAGCTTTTATAAGCATAATTAACACATAATAAACTGATAGTAAAACAAAACCTATATATCAATCCTAAATACACACAGTAAATCTTATATTTAAAAAAAGATGCAGCAAATTAAACAAGTTTTAAGCAGATAAAATAATATTTAATTATGTCTCAATGATTTGTAAATGGCAAGTGGGAGTGGTTGATTGACAAATCCTCAAGACTTTACAAATATTATTTCCATTAGCTAAGGCCTAATCATGATTGTTCCAAAAAAATTATATTGACATTGCCTTTATTTTTTTTAGACATATTTATCCTATCCTTCAACGGAATACAATCATATTCAAGGCAATGTATAATACTAAATATGGATACCTTTTTTAGTAAAATTTCAAAAAATAATTTGTTATATTGTGATGAACTAATATTTTTCGCTAAACTCAACCCCTCTTGCTCTGATCGGTATTAACATAGCCTTTGGGATCATTTATACCCCGTTTGGTATGATGGAATTAGAGGTAAGGAAATAGAAATTGAATTGATTTCCATATAGATTCCATATTTGATACCATGGAATTGGCCTCGGCATGGAAGCCAATTCCATCAAAATTGACTCAAATGAATTCCATGCCTAAAGCTTAGTTTTGTAATTCCACCCTCTAAAATTCATTTTTGCCCTTGTCTCTTCCATCCAGCGGCAAGCACTTACCTAGCACGCTAACGGTGACCTCCGGCAACCCACGGCGACGACCTCCATCTTGCAACCCCTTATTCGGTAACGGAGGTTGATGAAGAAGCTTGAGTCGAAGCTTAAGACAATGGAATCATACAAGAACCAATTGCAGAGCCAACTGGATTCAGTGAAGAAGGAAATCGAGCTAGCCCACAAAGATTCAGCCGCTACCTCTAGCACCGGAGAAAGAACCAAAGCCGTTGAATCATCAAGCGAGCAAGATCCGTGATCTGGACATTGACGTGAAGATCATAGGGTGGGACGTGATGATTCGGATTCAATGCAGCAGGAAGAACCACCCAGCGGCAAGGTTGATGGCGGCATTGAAGGAGCTAGACCTGGAAGTGAACCACGCGAGTGTGTCGAAGGTTAGATCTGCGACGGTAATAGATGAGTAGGGAGGTGTAGGCTTCCAATTGGTTTTCTTGCTTAGATCTCATCTGCGTTTTCACCGGAAAAATGGGTACCTTTTCGACGGAAAAAATGGTTGCAGGAAAAATGGTACCTTTTCGTGGGAATAGAATTGGGGGCCAAATATTGTTTATATATCATGAGGGCATTTCGGTCATTTTACATAAAAATTAAAATTCATTTTCACGACATACCAAACATACTTTTAAACTCTATCTCCATTTCCGTATCCATCTCCATTTCTATTTCCATCAAAATCAATTCTGCGTACCAAACATGCCCTTATTTTTGTTCCATCTACTAGGCAAACGAATTGGGCCTTTATCATGGGCCACAAAATATAGCTGATTAGTCTCTTTGTCTATTGTTTTTTTTTTAAATACAATTTTTTTTCTTTTAAAAAGAATCATATTTGAAACACCAGACATAAAATGGTGCATATATTTCAATACAAATTCAAATTTTAATTTATATGTTATGAAGAATTAGTCGATTCCGTTAAACTCACTGCCTATTGGTAGTTGCTTATTTTCGTTTTTCTTCTATGGTGACGTTTTTTAAGGCCTAGCTAGCCTCTTGTTCATGTCCTGCGGCAAAAAAAAAAATAATAACAAGGAAAGAAATCTAAGCATCATGTAAGAATATATTTAGTTTGGCAAACAAAATGTAAGAATATATTTAGAAAAATACATATGGAGTCGTGGGCTCTAGATATATAGATATATATATTTACTGGCAATATATATATAATTTTAACGTTGATGCCTTCCCTTGTTTTTTATATACCTATAATAATTGTTTCTTTCCAGTAAAATAATAACCACCCAAGTTAATCATTTGGAATGTTGCAGATTTTTTTCAAGATATCTTTTTTTAATTCGGAAAAGAGAATAAATTTAGATTATCTGTATCGATGAAACGACAATCAGAATTGATGCAATATACATTATTCTCACCAGGTTAAAAATACAAAAGAATCAAAATCTTGCAGCTTTTTACAGAGAAGGGGGGGGTGGGGGTGGGGAAAGCTTATGAAAGGCCAAAGATAAAGGAGTAATATAGTGGGTGTGATTTTGAGATATTTATTTTGAGATATTTAATTTATATATTTATCATTCGTTCCAAATAAATTTATCTAAATTATAAATTGATATATAATATAATGATAAATAAAAGTAATTTATTTAATTTTTTAATCTCTTAAGAAAAGTCAACTGTTGACTTTTATATTACATACAGAAGTATCAACCCAATCTAATAGATTTGGACTATTCAGATTTGATTTGAACCCACTCCATAAGAAAATTAGTTAGAGTGCTCATCAAAAGTTATGAACTCTCTCAACTTAACAGATTTGGACTATTCAAATTTGATTTGAAGGGTCCAAATATTTTTTTATTTTTTTATGAAAAACTTATTTAAATAGATATATAATCTAAAATAAAATGAATATTTTAACTATCGTATTTTCAAATAATAATTGTTTATTAAAAAACTGTTAGTTTTTAAAAACTGAATCATTCAAAATTAAATATAAACTATCCAAACCTTATAAGTTGGGAGAGCTGATGAGGACATAACCAAATCATCCGCAGATACAAGTAGGAAAAAGAGAAGAATGATAAGAATGGATATATTCAACGAATCTAACAAGTTATCTCGAAAGCTGGACCCCATTTATGTTCGTGTAAAAGAAAACACCAGATTCTTTTGACATCTTTTCCCTTGATATG
>JANTPZ010091684.1:0-14755 GCA_025593235.1 Vachellia pachyceras
ACAGGTTTGTTGGAATCGTGGTTACAACCATATTACAGTTAATACAGATTCTATTGAGGCTATTAATCTAGTCTCTCGAGGTTGCACTAGGGATCATCTTTTTAAGGATATTGTTGATGAGGCTAGGTTGCTGGTTAACCAAAATTGGGATGTGGTTATTCACCATGTTGTGAGAGAAGAAAATAGGCATGCAGATAAACTTGCCAAATTGGCACATAGCTTAGCGGGTAATTTTTGCTTTTATGATCAACCTCCTTTTGAGGTTAATGTTGTATCTAATGATGAACACTTGTGTGTGGTGTCGTAGTGTTTATTGAGTTTCCAGTTTAGTATTCAAAAAAAAGAAAAAGAAAAGTCACGGTGCACAGTGAAACTACCGTTTCTGATGGAAATGAATGTTTGGTACAGCGTTTCATGGGGATGCGTGTTTAGCTGAAAAGTTACCGGGCTTGTTTGGATAGCCCGTTGGGAGAACGGACACGGATTTCGAGGTAAATATGTGAGAAGAATTTTGTCTCGGTAAGTGCAGGAATGGATTTTGATTGCCCAAACAGGCTAACCAAACAAGCCTACAGTAGACAAAAAAGCTAAAATTTGTTACTTTTGTGTGCTAAACGTGGAGAAAGGTTGCTTGAATGAAGGAGTACAAGGTGGGCTTATGAACATGCACAATTTCTCTATTCTTTTCAAATAGAAAAAGATAAAAGTTACCAAAATAATCCAATAATTTTAATATCTTTTATCATTTTATTTTTCTTTTATCATTTTATTTTCCCCTAATATT
Source organism: Vachellia pachyceras (assembly GCA_025593235.1). NCBI lineage: Eukaryota > Viridiplantae > Streptophyta > Magnoliopsida > Fabales > Fabaceae > Vachellia > Vachellia pachyceras. Next base: position 785 of record JANTPZ010091684.1, read on the forward strand.
ATTACAATATATAAAATAATATATATTATTTAATGAGATTAATGTCTTTTTAAATTATTTTACATAAAAAATTATTTATCTAACATTTATTCAAAGAAGTTTTCTTTTTCACAAAAAAGTTACTTTTCCAAAAATTTATCTGAACATAAATAGCATTACATCTTTTAACTTTTACCTGAATTTCTTTTTCAAAAAACATTATGCCAAAAAATCATTTCTTCCACCATTTATCCAAACGGATCATTAGTCTTTAAATGAATTTTTCTCCATTATATGTGTTTGTTGCATAGTACTAATCGAGAATAGTTGTATCTAACTGAAAATAAAATAGAAAAAAGTTCCCAGAGATGATTTTTAAGTAATATATATGTAGATAAAATAAGGCAAATAAGTTTGAATTAATGAAAGCAAGATGTAACTGTGTTTAATCAGAATTTTTACCACGATTTTAAAAGGAGTTAATTAATTCCGACGATGAAAATTAATTAATGCAAATTATAATGACCATTTCACTCTCTCTGATCTGATTTGAACTGTTGTCAACATTTGAAATGTGCCATTAATTTTATTATCTACAACTATTTCATTAATTTAATACTACACAGATCGCAATAAGAATTTTTTTCCCCATTAGATTCGAGTGTTTGGATAGGTATTAATTGTTTAAGATTCACAAAGGAAGCAAGGACATTTTGTTTATGTACAATCTATTCATAAGTAGTTTGTCGTGAAGGGGAAATAAGATTCCAAAGTAAACATCTAGAACTGTCATACTAAATATTAAATAAATTAAATATTATATAAATACAAATAAAAGGAGGGCAAAGATAACAGTTTCACGTGGATGCACGTGACCTTCTACTCTCACATTTCCTCGATTTACTTAAGTGTTTATCCTCTATGCACCCGTTTGGTAACACGATAAAGAAGTATTTTTACGTAAATCGAGGTAAATATATGAATGAAATTATTCGTTTTACCAAAAATACTGTTGAACGTGTGTTTGGGCTCTCCTTAATCGTTGTCAAACATGAGCTCTATCAGATTGAGCCGTTGAAGTGATTATCAGACCTGTCTGTCTGCCTATTCTAAGTCCAACACTTGCACTCAGCTTCAACAAACTTCAGACATTACCTTTCTACAAGTTGCCATTGGCTCATCTGAATAAAAGGGTGGATACCCCACAAGCATTTTCAAAATCTGATAGTTTCATGTGACCATAACTATCTAGCAACAACTTGTCTAGCTTGATGTCTCTGTAAAACGTTTCAAAAACAGGAAATTAACTGTTTGACACACAACACCACTATAAAATAATAATGCTAATAGGTCCATCATGTGATTTAACTATCAACACATTGGATTGACCTATGAATGTAACTGTGTTTATGAATTGATTCAATCGTGTGATTTAACTACCAACACATTATTTGAAACTTATAAATAATTTAACCTAGAAAAAAAGGAGTCAATACAATCTTTGTTCCCTTGAGTCCATCCTCATTTTAATTTTAGTTCATTTAAGTTTCATTTCATTTTAAACATTTATCTCTATAATTTAATAAAAATATATTTATTTTGCCCATTGAGGAACTAAAACCACTATTTTTACATTTGATGGACTAGAACAAGATTAAATCTAAGCTTGAGAGACCAAAAATTGTTATTAACTATAGGAAATGACAAAAAAATCTTTCTAAAATATGTGGACCCCAGTACAATTTTGAAATGGTCTCGTAACTAAGGGTTTGTCTAATACGCTAAAATTGATTTTGATAGATATAGAAATGAGAATGGGTCTTAAAAATGGATTTGGTATGTTGATGGAATTTAATATTTATATTTAAAATATGAAATTACTAATGTACTCTCATCTAAAAAACCTTGCGCAACCCAAATATTGAAACTGGTGTCAGACACCCTTGCCGAAATTGTTCAACCAGATCTGGAGAAGCTTACTTAACCTTCAAGCCCATAAAATCTATTAAACATGTGAACAAAAAGATCTAAATTTTCAAAGCTTTAGCCATTGTAAACAAAAAAAGGTCAAAGATTTGAGTGATGAGTGTTCTCAAAAATCATGAAGTCGCCCAAAGACTAACTAAATTGTTTTTCCTAGCTAGAAATCATAAGATCTCCGTTGAAGAAGATCTGAATTGGCATTGAAGTTGAAGCTTCACTACCACTCTTTGATTCTTCTCAAAAATTGCTGGCCATGGAGGTTGGAAGAGAAGCTCACTGACGATGGGTGGGAGGAGAAAGGCAGCGATCGTTACAACCAAAATCCCAGGTTGAGCAATCCACTACAGTCATCAACGACGGTGGGTGAGTGTAACAACAGAAGCTTGAAGAGTTGGGAATGCCCTTTTCCATCAAGTAGCCATCGGAAAAGCTCACCGGAGATAGGGTGTGGGTCTCGTCAAAGGTAGGGTGAAAGGGAAAGGGATGACGTCAATTGGGTGAGTAGAAGCATGGAGGAATAATGAGACAGGGAAATGTAAATCTGAGCTTTTTTTTTAATGGAAGTCATACTGATGAATTTTGATGGAAAGCCAATTCCATGCCCACATGGCTGAACCAAACATACTCTTAAGCCATGAAATTTAATTTCATCTCCATAATTAAGCCACCAATCCCAGTGTATAAAACTGCGCATAGGAAGTCTCTAAAACTGACTTTAGCGTTTAGATTATTTTTTTGAAATTACCCTTATGCCCTTAACCAATGACAACATCTTATTAAATAATAACTCTGACTTCATCGAATGACCGTGACTAAAGTAATAGTAAATAATTTCACTACAGGGTAAGGGCATTTGTGTTTTATGTAACTATCACTAGTTAAGATTATTTATGTAACTTAATAAAAAGAAGTTAATCCTGAGTTGGATTATTTTGGGATCCTAATTTAGTAAATGCATATTCTCTACTACTACTACTACTACTACTACTATTATTATTATTATTATATATAATAAGATCCAATATGTTATTAATCGCATTAATTTTTAATGAAATTAATCGCATTATTTTTTTAATGAAATTAATCACATTATTTAAATAGTCTTCATGAATAATTTATAATTAATAAAGCAAATTATGATTAAAGACCTTACTTTATAATTTCATATTAGAAATGAAGTTAATTTTTTTAAGTCGAGATTTTGTATTTACATATCTCTAATTTGTCACATGAAACGAATTATGTGTTAGCCATGGCTCATAATTTCATAAATAATGTGAATTGTTGTATAGAGTTTTCATATTTGTAGATTGAATCGATTGATATGGCTTTAATTATTTACTAGTGACTGGTTCAAAATTTAAAACAAATAGTGATCGAATGAAAAAGCGATCCAATATATGAAACTTATATTAGATGGTCCCAAAAATATTAACAAAGAAATATATATATATATATATATATAATGGTCTCTAGTTATTCCCTACTCGCTTATATATATAATGGTCCCAACTTTTACTTGGAAATATGTTAAAACTAAATATTATTTTATAATCTAAAACTGGCATATATACTAATAGAGGTTGGGTATAATATAAGTTGTCACTCTAATAAAATAATGAACTAAGATCTGAATAAAGATAGAAAAAAACATAATTAACTTAAAAGAATAAATTCAAGTAAAAAATGTTTGTTTAATTTATAAAAAAAAAGCTTATAAGTCGGTCATCAAAGCATGTTTTGGTTTGAGGGTGGAACTTATTTTTCATGGCAAACAAACGCTTGTTTAGATTGACGTTAGTAGTTGTTTTTCAACGTGGTTTCCGATCTACAAGGCATGTGAAATGAATTTTAACTTTACTTACATCAACTTGCTTTTCAAACATTAATCCAACACAAACCCTCAACTAGTTAAAAGATATTATTAACTGGCAAATTAATTAATGAAAAAAAATGTATCAAGTGATATTAGGTAAGCTTGATAACTTCAAAATGTCAATTTGGAAATCAAATTAAAATTAACTAATAATACTTAGTTTCGTTCAAATTTAAAAAAAAATGACCATTCACCAACCTTTTCACCTAAAAAATTAGTGTCTAATAATTGATTTACCCATTAGAGAAAGCCCTTTTGATCCGATAAATTATCATATATATATGTTAGAGATTAAATGAGGATTAAATGGATCATTCCTCCTAAAGGAAAGAACATAAAATTATGATCACGCGAAGGCACATGCACAAACTTGGGGTCCCAATAATTATATTGAAGAAAATTAATAATTGATCAAATAATAATTAAATTGAAGAAAATTAATATCAAAAAATAATAAATAAGTATACGACTATAGTCATATAGGACCACATAGATACTCAAATATTTGGGTAGGACGATAGGGTTTTGGACTTGGATTGAAGACACACTGAATACAAACAGAATTTAAAAATAAAATAAAAAAACTCAGATATGATCCTACAAGATCAAATGAGCTAGCCAACTTGATCGGTTCTCCTTGTGATTAATTTTATAAAATTCTAAAAGATAGCGTATTAAAATTAAATATACTTTTTTAAAATTTTTAACCCAAGTAAATAATATTGAAAATAAAAATCTTAACAAAAACACTCATAAAAAATTTATCATTTCCTAGAAAATGGAAACAAATTTAGAAACTGTGGATATGACATTACAACATGAGCTAATAACCTAACATTAGCTGTTGCCTTGGCCCATATTTGTACGTCTGCGTATGTGTCATTCTCAAGAAAACGAAATTAAAACGATCACTTTTTTTTTGGCAATGAAATTAAAACAATGATACTTTATCACTTTATTCAATATAAAAAATAGCACTGGAATAGGCAAGGAAATTAAAACATAATAAAATAAACATAAATAACTTAGTTACACCTATTTTTACTTTTTTTAGGTGCAAGAGGAAAGGTCTTATGCTATGCTAAAACATATATATTTATTTCGATCAAAATATATATTTTTAAATTTTAAATAATTATTTGATAAAATGTGACATGATGACGTATGAAAAATAATCATACGGGTATGTGATTGTTATTAATTAATAGTATAATACTACTACTATCATTTCGTAATCCAGCATTTATCATATTGTCAATCCTGAACTAAAGTAGGAGTCTGTTTGTGATGGCATTAGATTACCAAAAAAAAAAATGTCATTTAGAAATAGAAAAATACATTGCTAAATAGTTATTTTCATAAAAAAATTTCATTTAGCGATAGAAAATATTAACAACCCTCATTTTAGCGATAAAAAATAGCCATTTAACGATGGATTTTCCGACGCTAAATGACATTTTTCTAGTGGTGTAGGAATCCGTCGCTAAATGACATTTTTCTGGTAGTGCAGGAAAATACGTTTATATAAATTAAGATAAAATTTCTCTTACATACTTCATAAAATTAAATCATGTTGAAAAAACAGCTTCCACTAGTAATCTAAACATTGATAGCTCTCTCAAAACAATTTTTGCACTCATGGAAGCGTCGCAAGAGGAAAAAGCACGGTAAGAAGAGAAATAAGTGCTTTGTCAGGATGAGCAGCGTTTGGTTAGGCGGCAGCTGAAAATGCATTCTGCAGTGGAAGCTCCTTTTGGGTAGAAGTTGGCTTTTGGTGCGGTAGGCGTTGACGCTTATGCGCAGAAGCTGATTCCATGCGCGGACCACACCTCTTTTAAATTTTTTTTGTCCAGCCGACACCCCCACTTGCTTTAATCCAAAGCACTTCTCTCCCTCTTATCCCAGTGATCATTGGTGGTAATGGGGAGAGTGGTGAATCATCTTTTCCTGACGATGGTGAAGGGGCTGAGAGCAACAAGAAAACAAAGATGGAATTGCTTCTGTCGATGATCAAAAACAAGGAGAAGAGGTCAGCAATGCACGCGAAGCTCAAACACCAAAAGAAACTTGAGAAGCGTAAGAAGGCTAAGGTTCAAGATACCGCGCAAAAAAGAACTCTCGAGCTTGTAGGGTGATTTGATTTTGAACCAAAACACTTTATTGCATTGGATATTAAATATGCTGCGATTCGTGTCAGTTCATTACCTCCTAGTGTACATGAACTGCTTAGCTAATTTCAATCTAGCCTTTTGGGACCAAAATTATGTATTATCTTGTATTTAGAATGTGAGTATATGATTCATTTTATCCTCATATCGTGCTGCAATTTGGGCCATTTTATATCATCATCTTGTGATGAATTGTTGCTCTTGTTGCTAAGTACAAACAATGGAATTCATGACATGGGCATAAAGTTCAACATTGGGTAAGGATATGTAGAGAAAATCATATTAGAGTAGTAATTAATTGCATTTTAAAAAAACTAACATTTTAGCAACAATTGAACTTACCAATGCCAACTACATCGAAAAGGACCTGGGTTCAAAAAAGTAACAGACTAAGCATCATACTTTTTTTTTTGTAAAATTTGAATAATTTTATCTTTTAATAAAATTTGATTTACATATATTTTCCATTATTCCTTTTTTTGTTATCATTTTATTTTTTCTTATTGTATCACAATAAATAAAATAAAATATATATGAATAAGTAGTATTTAATGAGATTCATGTCCTTTTAAGTAATTTTTCACCAAAATTCACTTCTCCAACGTTTATCCAAACAGATTATTCTTTTCACAAAAAAGTCACTTTTCCAACGCTTATCCAAACATAAATCACGTTACATTTTTAACTTCTTCTTAGAATTCCTTTTTCAAAAGTCATTCTATTAAAAAGTTACTTTTTCTACCGTTTATCCAAACGAACCCTAAATTTAAAACCGTTTGTAATAATTTTCTGAATATCTTATTAATAAATATCTTAAATGAATCGAGCCAGTAATAAATAGCTAGCCAACTACCTAATCCAAGTGTAATTATTCAATTATTGTGAAGTAAAGTTGGTGTGTGTGGGCTAGGTCACGAGACAGATATAAATAGGGATATATATATATATATATAACCCTCTTATCCTATTCACAATGGTAGGAAGAAAATGTTTTATTTGGTTATATTCACATGTCACATTAATAAATTTTTCATGTGAATGTCCAATTTCACCATTCATTTATTATATGTTTACATAATGTTATCATACCAATTATTAAGTAGGGATAAAATTGAAAAATTGTTATTTTAAGATATGACTAATGATGTTTAAGCTTTTCTTTGACAAGTACGAAATATATGGAAAATAATTTATAAATAGGACTGAAGAAGTGTGTGTATGGCATCCAAGTAATTGAAGTTATTTGGCACAAAATAAGAATTAAGAGAAAAAGACAATTTTTTGGTTGGGGGAAAAAGGGGATGTCCCCAAATTTTCACAAATTGTGTCCAATTTAGATTCTAGCACTTTGTTTCTTGAATGGTCCTTTTCATTACTTTTAAATCAACCTTTTTGTTCAGGTCAAAAAAAAAAATCAACCTTTTTGTGGACATGCATGGGACCTTCATGTGGTCCATGCCCAAAAAGATTCTTATGCATTTACTCTTACATGTGTGAGGCTTGGGACCTTGGTACTTCCCTTCATATGAGTTAATATATGCAGTTGTCGTATTTTTACTTGTTTCGTTTTTACTAAAAAAATGCCATCATAACAATTTTTACATAGATCAAACCAATTATTACATCACTTAATTTTTTTGTAAAATTAATCTCATATTTTCTAAAATAGTCAACGTTGTTTTAAAAAAAAATAGATATAACCCCATTTTGTTCTAAATATATGGGCCGGATGCAGATATTAACAAAAATGGAGTTGGTTATTTGTAAATAAAATCCTTTTAATTATTTGCAATATAAAAATAAAACTTTCTTAGTATGTATGATGAAAAATTATAAAATTGAAAGATAAAATAAATTGAGTTGACACATTTAAAATCAAAATAAAGATATTTACTGGTTCTTATATTTAAGATGGAGAAAGCATTCAATCACTAATAGGTACTCTACATTAATAACAAGGGACAAAACAAGAAATAAGACATTTAATACCTTCTTTGTGACACTAATTAATAAGGCACCGTAAATAATTTTTTTAACACTCATTATAAAATGTTTTAAATTCACAACAAGGCGAATCATTTTCTAATGTTTGATTCATTTTAATATTATTTTTATATTGAAGCAAACATGCAAGCAGAATAATAACCTCCTTTTGGTACCCTAAACATAAACCTTAAACTTTTATATTTTCAGTTTGGCTAAAGTATACTTTTAATCCTTTATGTTTGCGTCATGTTTCATTTTAGTCATTTAAGTTTAAAAAGTACACTTTCAGTCCCTTAAACTTAACGCCGTTAGTTTTCTTAACTGAAATTAATGACTCATCAAATTTAATTGATAACTGTGTAATAAACGTTGACAAAACATACTCATATTTAACTTTAATTTAATAATATAATAAATTTGATATTTTAAATTGTGTAAAATAAAAAAAATTTAAAACAATAGTGTTAAGTTTGATGAGTCAGCAATTTCCGTTAAGGGAAATTAACAGCGTTAAGTTTGAGGGATTGAAAGTGTACTTTTTAAACTTAAAGGGCTAAAATGAAACATAACGCAAACATAAAGGACTAAAATTATACTTTAACCTATCATTTTAGTAAATCAGAGAAATTAAAGTAAAAAATTTATGCATTTAAGGATCATACTCGCATCAAATTCATTACATCCATTAAACAATTCTCTAATCACACATAATCATGTGTTCTATTTTCTTATATATGTTAATAATTAAATGATGATATTTTAAAAGTAGGATACATGGCAATGCATGATTGGAAAAATTGACATAATGGATATAAGAAAATTAACTTAAGTATTTTCCTCTTTGTGTATATCCTTGCTATTGTGTTATGTTTGATCAGCCAGGTTTTCAAAAGCCAAATGTATATTCAACAGTGTTTTTCCACAAAACGAGATAATATCTCCACATATTTATATCTGTTTACGTAATAGTACTTCTCTACTACGTTTCCAAACAGGCACATGATGACAAATATAGGGTTCCATGCTAGCCTAGAGGGCCATGCTGTTGATATATGACACAATTATTAAAAGAAACGATAATCAGGTGACTAATTTTCTTTAAAAAATAAATCCACCAGGCAAAATAATATATATATATATATATTTATATACCTTTATGGTTAATTAGACATTGGGACTTCACACACTTTTTATCCCTGTTAATTTTATTTTTTTTTGTTAACATAGGTTTAAACCCCATCCGGCATCCGACCTTTTGGGTCGACTAATTTAAATTCGAAGGAACATTTTTTGGTTGTTAGGTTTCAGCCTCTCCCAATTGGTGTTGCAGGGAATCGAACCTTAGTTTATTTTACCAAACTCAACCCCAATCACCACTGAGTTATGAACCAATTGGTTATCCCTGTCAATTTTAGAGAAACGTTGTTGTTGGATTCAAATTTGCTCACACACTTTTAGGGCCTGAGGTGGCCCAATTGTTAAAATAAACGGGCAATTCTCTTTTCAATTCGAAAAATCATTAGTCCCAAACTGATGGGTCATGAGGTCTTCATGCCTTTCATTATATTCTTCAACAATAAAATGGGCCTTCCCTTTTTGTCCCCCTCCAATCCAACCTGTGTTTCGTAGGTGGGATAATTTGGACATGTTTCGTGTTAGCTTTATAAAATCATGTTTAAACAAGTTGAGATAAAATTTCTCTTATATATTTACATCGTATAGAAAAGTATTTTTACTGTTAATTTAAACGGAATTTTTTTTCATCTCTCATTTCTTAAGTGGACATTGAATTGAACAACTACGCAAAAGATAAAATTTAAAATGAAGTGTCTTGGCACTTGTCTGCCATTATGTGCATGCTTTTAACTTTTATTTTTTTCAAAAGAAATCTATATGATAAATGTAATCAAATTTGTGCATGTTTTGGATAAGAGATAAGTATGTGATAATAGCTTTGTATTGATTTTTGTGAACATGTTTCTCCAACGTTATCCTAAACATATCTTTAAGAATTGCTTAATCAAATTCTTAATTTTCAAATAAGAATGCTTATTAAATATCGTTATGTTTGAAGCATTATTAAATACCAAATATAGATACCTCCATTAAAAAAAATTTAAATATTGATTACCACGTTACGATGGATTAACTCATTTCACTAAATCCAAGCATTTGGTATGGGGATTTGCTAGGCAATATGACGATTTTTGTATTGGCTATGAATAGTGCAGACATTTCTCAATTTTTTTGCGACATTGAGAATTTACTTTGAAGTTTATTAAATTATATTGTGGCCGTTTGAGAACACAGTAGAGAAATATTTTTACGTAAGTCAATGTAAATATTTGAAGGAGATTATCTTATTTTACGAAAAAATACTATTAAATATGCTTTTGAAGAGTATAAACACTCCCCAAACATGGCCATTATATTAGATTAACTTTTTTTACTTCGATATGATTGGTCTATTTATCTAGCTTGATATAGTGAATAGTTAAATAATCAAATCTTTCTTTTCGGTATGACATGGCAATACTAGAACCCTGCTCTACACTCTACAGTCTGAGTCAAAGCCTAACTTCACAGAGCCATACTTTTACTCAATAGCACATATGCCAACCTGGCACATAAAATCATATAAATCTACTGAGAGTCATGTACATTACATAAAATTTTAAAAATACATAAATTGTTTGTAGTTTGTGAATAGTGTCACATGTGCACACACATGTTCTAACAAGTTATACTGTTCATTACAGTATCTTTTTACAAAAAAAATTAAAAGCTGCCTATTTATACAAGTCATGTGATAATTCATTTATGTTCGTTCATTCCAACATGTCATTTATGTTTTATTCGATAAGAAATAGTTTAACTTAAATTAAATAAATTGATAATTTATAATTTTTTAACGCAATACATCTATTCTTCAAGTGGTAGCTAGAAAATTATCATAATTTCTATATCTCTTACAACTTGTTCAAACCGTTATTAATTTAAATCTTGATCCTTAGCAATCTCACTTTTAACAATAATATTCAAATCACCGGTAATTGGATCTTTTAAACAAGTTTCTCAAAAAAGTTGAAGGATAATCTGAGATGGTTCCTTCATAAATTTAGTGTTTAACTCGCTATTCTAAAAGCTTTTAATAAACTTTTGAGGGTTCTTCCTTTTTTCCCTGGTTCAAGGGAAAGTCTTTCTGCTACAATTAGATATTCTGGGTCGTTGATGGGCTCAATTCTTGCACAAGTTTTTGGATAATATTAATTTAGCAAACATACATACACACACACCAAAGCTCTTTTTTTAACCCAAAAAATAGCTAACGAGACTGATATTAATCGTTTAACGTTATAAAGGATTTATACATGCAATCTCTTGACTTTCATACCATCATCTATTCACAACAAATTAAAGGGTGTGTTTAGTAACACAATCATACACTCAAAAAAACACTTATTTATATAATTTCAGATGAAATTTTTCTAACAAACTCATTTCGTATATTACAAAAGGATTTTTAATACAAATACTTTTAATCTAAACAAGCATGAAACTCTGACTTAACTGTCTAGAGTATCATTGTGATGCTTATGGATTGAAGCAGCAGAATGATCTCACCAAACAGCTGAAAAATGCCATGAGAAATGAGAAGCCTATGCATATAGATGCGAAGTAACCAAATGAGTATACTACTCAGTTACGGTTGGTGATGAAACTAGCTAGTGATATTATATGCCCTCTCAACTCCGAATTGTTTACTTTTTCAGTTATTCTGCAGAACTTGTTATTACTGTCTCAGCCCCTTTTCAGAGCTTCTCTCTTTTACATATACAATAATATACTTCTTCCTTTCTTCTTTTTTAAGTGCTTTTCCCCATTTCATACGTCTCAAAATTCCTTACACACCACACCCACTTTCGATTACTTGAAATTCGTGTGTCAACTTTATGATATAAAAACTCGTTTTTCATTCGACTACAGACTTCTTTTTAACAAGGAAAAGTTTAATATATTGGAATAGTACTAGCTAGTAAATAATAATATATTGAGATATTAGTTAGGAACGAAAGAATGTGAGTGGAATATCGCACAAAGCTGTGGAGGAAGATATATCGGTCCCTCCGAGTCAATGAAGTTCAGTCTGATTATACTCCATGCTTCAGATCTCAATGTTAAACGTACTCTCAAAATTTGATGATTTGGACTTTTGTTCAGATCTTTTTTTACCCCTTTCAAGTTTCAATGATAACTATTCATCGCCCAACCACTTACACTTTCTTTTTTACCCCATATCCCCATATATCTGTGCACGTATATAGTTATAAACTGGTTTTACTGCCCATCAGTCGTAATACTGATATTCTGACATTTCAGGACAACCAAAAAAGCTAGTGAGAAAGACATGTAAGGACGGTTAAAATAGTCTCTGACAATAGTTTAATTCCTTTAAAATTTTTAGGAACCATATTTCAGGGATTCTGCATTTTTTTTGTTAGTCAAATTACCTAATTATCCTAAGTAAAATTAGTTTTAAAACTGGCTTAATTGTTTTTGTCATTTGGTAAGTTAAATTTATTATTGAAATTTCAAAATCATTATGCGACTTCAGAATTCTGAATTGATTTTTGGAGGATTTTTGCGTGTTTCTCCTTAAAAGTTAAAAGATCTCTTAGTAATTCAAATAACACCAAAGCACAGCACAGCAGAACATAGGGTGTATGTATATTCAACATTGTATCCGTCATTAATCGATTAAGTCAAACAAGTTTAGAGTGCATGCACTAGTTTGGCCAAAAAATTAGAGTTCAGTGGCATACGTGTGACACCTCCTATTTTCCCCCTATCTTCTTATTCTAGATCACTTAGGAATCACTCTTGGGCTTTGGATATTAAGGTTTGACCCAAAATTGAGAACTAAATTTTCAAAAACGTTTCAATAAAAACACTGACACTGTTCATAGGTTTTTTTCCATATTTCTGGCATAACTTTGAAAAAATCATAATTAATTCTTGAAAATTCGAAATTGAGTGGTTCCAATTTCTAAATTTTTCTTATTAAGTGAACTATAGGGGAAAAATACTCATTGACTACAATTCTTGCCCATTTGAATCAGTTTATTCCAAATCCGTGGCAATGTCCAAATGGTCACTAACAGTTTTTTCAATTTTTCCATTAATTATGGAAAATCATATCTCTTAATGTACATATCCAAATTTCGCAAACTTTATATCATTTTAAAGGTCAGGATTTTTAGTATTTAACGGGAAAGTTTCAGCTCAATCAGAACTCATTTGCTATTTTTAATTGCCATTTGAAACAAGTCAGTTTCCAGGGCCTTTGGAACTCATTTGTTTTGAAATCTATCTTTTCTTAAAAATTATCAAAACCTCTTTTGGTTTATAACCAAACCCTTATCAAGCATGATTACTTTCTTATAATCTCTTAGCTTTTCTTAGCCCATTTCCATGCATACATCATCACATATTCACTTGCTCTTCACGTAGGGATTTATAGGTTACAAATTCAACAACTTGTAAAATAATGTGCCATCAACCACCATATTTACACGAAATTCCTTAAGCAAACATAACATCTTCAACCATCAATAATCTTTTCCTTACCCTTGTTTGAGCTTCCACCTACATGGTTAGTTGTTAGATAATGAGATTTAAAGAAATCCCAATAACAAAACTAACTAACAAAACTTGTGAATATGCATGTATTACTTTTCAACATGTGTGTATGATCAAGATACATGTGACATATTCAAACATTACATTATCATGCATATGGCCATAGCAATCAAGGTCACATATCATACACAAAACATCAAGCTCATACATCATAAAATAATGCACCATTCACAACAAGTTCATAAAGTGATTTAGAAGAGTTAGTATTCTTGCTACCTTTTCCCTTTAATTTCCTTTGAACTTTAAAGCTCTCTTGGAAACCTTTTCCCACTAGCTCCT
>JANTPZ010091686.1:0-23475 GCA_025593235.1 Vachellia pachyceras
GCTTTCGCTGTGAAAGGTGATTGGAGGACCCACGAGAAGAACTGTGGCAAAATCTGGTATTGCCTTTGTGGTTCTGACTTCAAACACAAGAGGTCTCTAAAGGACCATATTAGGGCTTTTGGCCATGGCCATGGTGGAGCTTTTCCTGGCGTTGATGATAATTGCTTCCACGAAGAAGAAGAAGAAGAAGGTGAAGCAAATATCTCTGAGATTGAACATGATGATAATAATGGCGATAACTCAATGTGAAGAGAGAGAGATATATATAAATATATATAAGCTCAAGCTAAGGTTATCTGCATATAAACATGTCTGCTACACACACACACACACACACCAGGTGGTTCTAAGCCTGACTTCAAGTGTTGATTAAGATCTTTGGGATGAGTTTGAGTTTTGTGATTGTTAGCTGTTAGGAAAAGAGGTTTTAGATTTGTGTGATCCGACTCAGAGTCAGACTCGAATGGGTCGGGACTCAGTGTGACTTCTGGAAAACAGAGCCGTGTATTATATACTCTTAGATATTAATTATTTTCTTTCTGTGTTGGGTGATAATATTTTGCTAGTAGTTTAGTTTCTTATTAAATACGGTTTTTTTTTCAAGCGTTTATTTTGGTTTTTAGTGTTTTTTCTTCATGCATGTGATTGAATGTACCGTGATTTCCCCCGTGTGCGCGCGTCTGTGGAACGTATGATAATATCTTCATGTTCTTGAGAAAATCACTATATGGTAGATCGATTATTTAGCCGATGGAGGGTGGAAAAAAGCTCTTTTCGATTTATTAGTCATCCAAAATCCAAGAATATAATAAATAGAGTTAGTGGCGGGCTCAGAACCTTGACTCAGGGAGTTCAAGATAAGTGAGATTTATTCTTAATAATTTTTAAGAACAAATTAAGTAAAAATTTAGTGGGTTCAAAATTAGCAAATGGGTTGGTTCAAAATAAATCATATGATACTAATATATATCTAATTTTCTGGAAGTCAGAGGTTCGGCTGATCCCGCTCACGTAGAAACAGATCCGCCCATGAATAGGGTGTAACTTGATCCCTCAAACATTTTCTTCCCTTTTTTCAAAAATATTCATCAGCTTTCCTACGAGAGAGAGAGATTGAGAGATTTATATGAAGCTTATCACTCATTTCTGTGATTATATATGTTTGCTGCCTCTGCTATTCCTCGATGCATATATATATATATATATATAACGTTGCAATTCTCCATGTAATCTTGCTATGCACATCAACTTCTTCGATGTAGATCAACTTTTTAGTTTAAGAGCTAGATAATTAATTTACACATAATAAAAAATTAATTATTTATTAAAAATATATTTATTTTAAAATAGTCTTTTTAATTAGTCTTTTGCATTGAAACCATTTCATGGATTGAAAACAAATAGGGTGAAATCCTACATTCAAGACCAAAACAAATTTTTCGATAAGTCCTTATCTCTGAGACCCAATTCAGTATATCAACCAATTTTTGAAAACAGATGTGGGGCTTACGGCCTCTCCAAAATCCATTCCTACACTTACCGAGACAAAATTTCTTTCACATATTTACCTCAAAATCTGTGTCCGTTCTCCCAACGGACTTACCAAACTAACCCGTGAACCATTGCTGTCTAACGAGCGTTTTTCTAAAAAGTAAAAACAGACGTCAAATGTTTAAGCCACGTCCGTCTAAAAACACAAACGCAGGATGGTGATATTAATACTTCCATTTGTAATAGTGATTGTTGAGATCCAAGAGACAAAACATAACAGCTTAGAAGACAAACGTAGTAGTTAATTGACAGCAAAGTTAAGCTTTAATTCATGTTTTCACTTCTGGTAGCATTAGCATTGCTATTTCTTTTCCCGGTTTCGTTGGGCTTTCTAAGCCGAATACCAGTACTCTTACAGTTTGTAAGCACACACTAATAAATTCTTTGGCTGGTTGTTATTCACTAATATTTGGATTCTGGACTTTCATTTGTATGGAATTTTGGGTGATAACGATGTTCATGAAAAAATTCCCTTATCCCCATAACAAGCTATAATAACTTGTCAATGACAAGGGATTCCACTCTTCATATAGTTAAAAAAAAGAAAATGTACTGTTCTATGTCATTCTTGGATATGTTTTTATGCCTTGTTTGGTATAATGTAATTGATTTTGATGGAGATGGAAGTATAAATGGATACATATATGGGCTTTAAAATTACATTTGGTATGCATGGAAATGAAGATGAAATACATGTCTTTTTTTAAGAATGTTGATTTTTTTGAAAATGTAACAAAAAATACTATTTTACATAATGGAGGATATTTTGGTCAAAAAAATTTGAACTCCATGGAACCCAAATGAATTCGATGGGTTTGGTATGGAATTGTAATTCCATCATGCCAAACATGCCTATATCATGGAATTGAATTCCAATTCCATCCTCTTATTTCCACATTATCAAAGAGAATGTTATGGCTCGTTTGGTACGCTGGAATTGATTTTGGTGGAGATGGAGATGGAGATAAATATAGAAAAAATGAGGAGTTAAAAAATCAATTCCATGGAATTGAATACAATTCCATGTGTTACATCATATAATTCATTTATACCCATTTTACCCATTTTGAATTTCATTTCCATTTTCAATTCCATCCCCCAATTCCATCATACCAAACATAGGAAATGAATTCTATTTCCAATTCCACCTCCCAATTCTACCATACCAAACACAGCATTAGTGTTAGCCTCTCCAATGCTTTTGGTGGTTTGAAGGCAGAGGGATCATTTATTTAACTATAAATGTCTTCACCCAACTCTTTATTGGATTATTAAGTTCTCCTTATTCAGTCCTAGAAACACAACTCTACAGCTATTGGTATCAATCAAGCAATTTGCTCATGTCGCTAGTTAAATGAAAGAAGGAGGAAATTTTATCTTAAAGGATGTTATGGTCCTTTTGCCTTTGTTTGGGCCTGTTTGAGAAAGCGGTGAAGAAACGCTTTCACATAAATCGGGATAAATATATGAAGAAAATTATCTCAATTTAAAAAAAATACTGTTGAATGTGTATTTTGAAGATGAAAAAAAACTTAACCAAACACTCACAATTATTAGTTTAGATGTAGTAGTACTTAATTCTTTTTTCATATGTATATGTCAATTTATACGTTTACTAGTTCAGATGTAGTAGTTCTTTTTCGTATGTATCTGTCAATTTACTTTTTATAGTCTTTGATATTGCCTTTATGATATACTTTATCCGGTCTTATTAATATCGTTTGGCCTTTTATAAAAAAATGACAAGGGGTTTTTGAAAATAGTAAGAGATATCGAAATATATTAAAAAGGGAGTGATTTTCTCTTTGCCTAGTTTAGTACTAGCTACACAGTATAGGGACATTTTATAAAAAGATATATTCTAATTATTAAGGAAAATAACCATCAATCAATCAGATATGATTGGTAAAAATATTTCGAAATCAACGTCAAATCATTTTTATTGCACTATTTATAAAACACGTTTGGTTAGAATTAAAAAATATATTAAAGGTAATTAATTTTGTATTTCAATTTAAAAATTTTCAATTTTACAAGCATGAAGGTATGAGTAAGAGTCAATGAGCATGCTGATTAATTAGAGGAAATTTATTCTGAGGCCCCAAATAAAGAACTTATTTAAGCAATGATCCCATTGATTAATATATTTATCAAGAGGTCATATTGACAACATGAGGTATTGTCAACACAGACCTCATGTTATCAATGGAACCTCTTGATAAATATTTTGATTAATGAGACCATTCCTTAAATAAGTAAGTGTTTTTCACAAGCTCTTGCAGTGATTCTCCCTAGGTAAAATTGTGTCTCCACATTTCACCGAAAAAAATTGTGTCTTCGCATTTCCCATTGAATTTTTAATATAAGATCATTTCACTTTTCCGAGAAATTTGAGAAGTTATATATGTTACTTAAAAATATTTATTTAGATGTATCATTAGTCATATCCACTTGATAGGTCTTGGTAAATAATTTTGAAGAAAACCATAAATATAAATATTTTAAAGTAACATATTTAACTTCTTCAATCTCTCAAAAAAGTTAATAGATCGGTAATAATAAATTTTTTGACATTTGCATTAAAAATAATAAAACACCCACTCTCCTTTTCTAATTTACAAAGAGGTTGTTTGTCATGGATTTATGAAAGTATGTTCAAATAAGATGCTATAAAACTCTTTTCACTCGCGTACATCTTTGATAATAAACCACGTTAGAAAAGTATCTTACACCGTTAATTCAAATAAGCCCAAACACATTGGAGTACCAACAACTCAGTATTTATACAATTAAATACTTGTTTAAATTTACGGTGAAGTTATTTTTTTTAAATATGATTTACATTTTAACAAGAGAATTTTTATTGGTGTTTTCAAACAAACCAATTTTGTATTGAATTTTATGCATAAGAAAATCGAATCCTTGATTTTTTATTTGTCAGTCAAAGAGCGGGTAGCCTTCCCGCGGAACCGCAGAGTGGGGGCCATTTTGGTAACTTCAGTCAGACCGCTGGGTTAAAAGCTTGATGGTGCTCGCATTTGTACGGGATCGAACCGCCAAAAAACCCTCGGGGGCACTATCTTTCAAATGGGTCCTGTACTCCATTGCTTGCTTAGGTTAAGGAGTTAGGCCTTTAATCTGCGAGATTATTGGCGCTTTGTATCCATCTCCGTCTCTCTTAAGGCCTATTATTCTCTGATTTTAAGCTCATAATCTTCCTATCGCTCGCCGCTCGCTTTATTTCAGTTTGATCGCCATGTCTAGGAGGTAAGAGGTTCGATTTATCTTTTTTTTGTGTGTGTGTATATTCTCGTCTTATTTGGTCAAATTTTGTATATCATTGTTCGTTTTAGTCGATTAATCCTTCATTTTTTCCCTTCTTCGGAATGAAGCCTCAAATGTTGCCTGATTTTGTCGCTGTTGGGACTGTGTGCTCTTCGTTAGTTCATTAAGCTATTTGCCGTGTATTTTTTTTTCCTGATTGGGGTTATTGTTGGGGAAATGTTCTCCGAACGCTTGACGAAAGGTGGATTCCTATCGATTCACAATTTGACATCACGAACTGTGTCGGAAGAAGAGATTCGTGCGATTATTTGATTGCTTTTCTTCCCCTTTATTTAATTGTTTTTTTGAACAGAATAGGAGCCTGTTGAGGGATTATTTTGGGTTAATATCTGACCTCATTATTTGGCATGGGTCTGCTGTAACGTTACGTTCCTTTCGTTGATTGAAACTCCACAATTTATAATGTCCAGCAAGTTCTCCATGAGATTTAACTTGTATGATACATTGTCATTGTGTTTTGTATATCTTTCCATTGTAATTTGCTGACTCCTCTTCGATTACTCGTGCCTGTAATTTATATATTCTATTTCTTGTTTTTTTTAATTCATTGTAGGATTTGTAAGTTCTATGCTCGTGGAAAATGTTTCAGAGGGGAGCAATGTGATTTTTCTCATGACGAACAGGATACTCCCCAGGATACACCAGCTGATGTAATTTACTGCCTTGCTGGTTTCCTTTAAAGAACGGATTCTGATATGGATGACACATGATATAATAAAAAAAAAGTGTCTTCATACAATTTTAATCTGTTATATATCATATTTGATGTGAGTTAAATATGTATAAGATATGATATGGTTTCATTTCGAAATATCAGCACTCCATAGGCCACACTTTATGCATGCCATTGAAAAACTCATTGGTATATGTTTCTCACCCGTCTTATTTGCTAAAAGCAGATTTGCACATTCTATCAGAAGGGGAACTGCTCTTATGGTAGTCGATGTAGATATAAACATGTCAAAGCTTCACAGGCTAGTCCTGCATCATCTTCAGAAAATGGTCAGCAATCTCTGTCTTTGAAGTCTGTCATAGATCATACTGCTAGAGGAAAATCAAGGTGGATCCCCAAGAGCGCAAATTCTGCAGGCATTGGTCATCTTAATCATCTGAATTCTCCTAATAATGATGTTGGTGAATCTAGTAATGCCACACCTTCAAAGCATATCTTTTGTAAATATGCTGCAGCCAACTGTCCGTTAGAAAAAAAATGCTTGCTCATTCATGGAGACCAGTGTCTGTATTGTAGGAAGTTCTGCTTGCATCCCACTGACCAAAGGGAGAGAGAGAGTCATTTGCGTTCTTGTGACAAGAAGGAAAAGTACAATCAGGCTTTGAAAGATAGTCAAGAAATAGAGTGCAATATTTGCTTGGATTGTGTTCTTTCAAAGCCTAAAGCATCTGAATGCAAGTTTGGGATGCTTCCCGAATGCGACCATGCTTTCTGTTTATCCTGTATCAGGAATTGGAGGAACAGTGCCTCAAACTCTGAAATGGACATCTTTAAAATTGCTAATAATAATAATACAGTGAGGACTTGTCCTGTGTGCCGCAAGCTATCATATTTTGTGATTCCAACTCCTATATGGTACTCCACAAAGGAAGAAAAGCAGGAAATTATTGACAACTACAAGGCAAATTGCAAGTAATTTCTTGCTCACTTACCTTTTTTGACATTATTTTAAACTTAGTAACTGCTTAAATTCAGTTTCTCTATAGTTTTGGTGAACTGATGGTGATTTCTTGTCCAAAAACTTCCCTTCGTATCTCAGCTGATTTATGCCCTTTCTGTCCTCTCTTCCCGTCTCACTCATATGCATGTTTCCTTCTTATAATGCATTGGATATGTTTTTGTATTTACGATGTAGTTCTGGGCACAATATATTAGGATATCTAGGGAACAATCTGATTATGTGGAACGTAAGGTAAGTTCAGAAATATATCTTTAAAAGGTAGAATGTTATTATATTAAATGTAATCTTGTCTTGGTCAGGTTGATTGATTGCAAGCATTTTGACGCTGGGAATGGGAACTGTCCATTTGGAGCTAGGTGTTTCTACAAGGTAATGGGGTTAGCATCTCTCTTTTTTTTCCGTGTTTGGTTGATGGTCAAGAGTGCTGATAAATATAGGGAGCACCCTTCTTTGGACAATTTTTGACCAAAACAAAATAAAATAAAATACACGGTAGTGTTTCCAACTCTGATCGTTGCTATCATCATTCTGTGCGGGGCTTATCTGTATTATTTGTAAACATGTTAGTATTAACCCATTGCGATACTTGAATAATGAGTTTATATCATGTTGGTTCGCAATACCCATCTGAATCAGCGACTTTTTGTTTTGCCTATTATTGTTTTCAGTTTTTAATTCCAGTCTCAATCATTTCCCCCCTCTTATTCTTCATGGTCATTTGTTTATATTATATGATTGGCAATACTTTATGTGTTTTATTTTTCTTTGCAATAAGATAAACAATATGTGCGATCCAGTAAAATGTTAAGAAATTTATTGGCAAGTCCCAAATGAGGAACTTATTTAATGAATGGTCCCAATTTTGAAAATATATATCAAAATGTCCCATTGACAACATAAGGTGTTGTCAATACAGCGCATAATATTGTCAATGTATAGGATCTCATGTTGCCAATGGGACCTTTTGATAAATATTTTTAAAATTGGGACCATTCATTAAATAAGTTCCTTATTTGGGACCTCCCAATAAATTTTCCAAATATTTATAAATAGATCACAAGTGATATGAAAAGAGAAAAGAAAAGAAAGAGACCCCATGGATGTGTTCCAAGAGTTTCAAACTAAATTCTAATGTTTTATCTCTCCAAGGAATCATCCAAAATAAAGAGTTGCATTGCTTAATTTTTGTTTTCTGAGTCTGTCTTCATGCCTATGCCCGTTCCATGTATTAACAAGAATTATTGTGGTGCCTGTGATTATGTTGATGGTTGGTCTTTTAGCATACTGTGAAGCCAGGCTCAGTGATGTGGAGACATGGTAGGCCACCACCACGCCGCCCTAGAGGACGCAATAATATGGATATGTATGAAATGACAGATTTGCTCAGTGAATTTGATTTACAAAGTGGTGAATTCTATTCCATCATGCGGGACTCCGAGTTTTTTGAAGATATGGATCCTTACGAGATGATGGCTGTGTCAGATATGCTGGCCGGTTCTGGTTCAGGACCCAGTTTTTTTGATGACGAAGATTCTGATGATGATGAAATGGGGTTTTTTGAGATGGCTGCTCTATCAGCGTCGCTGGATAACCCTTTTGATGATTTCGACAACGATGAACTAAATCTTTCGCAGGCAGCGTTCTTATCCATGTTAATGCAATCTAACATTGAAGAAGAAAGTGAAGGGGACTACGACGATGACTAGTTTTTAGCTTTATTAAGCTTGTTTAGTGTTTATGACGAAACTGGGTTTGGGATGTGAGCCCTTCCATTTAATGCATGGCGTCTAGATTTCATTTTGGAAAATCTCAGTTGCAAGTGAAGGTTCTTGGCTCTTGAACTTTTTTATCTAGATGTCTATAAGTTTATTTCGTGTGAATCCTTTGCCGGTATGTATATTTTGGTGGTTCCATGGTGTTTGAAGATGTTACTTGTCAGCCTATTTTAACAGGTTGAGATATCATATGGAAGGGTTCCTTAATCCTGTAAGCCCCTAGGTCTTGTTTAATTTATCGTGTAGAAATTATTATTCAATGAAATATAAAATTCACTTATATATGATATGATATCATTATATTAGGATCGAAGCTGGAATGGATAACTTTGCTTCAGCTTTTTGTCTGTGTTCCTTTTTGACGAATGGAAGTGATTTTAATCCTTTTAACGTAATCTACAATTTTTAATAAACGCCTCTGTTGTGACTGAAAACTGCTGTTACAAATAATGGTTGACGCTTTTTTATTCAAAAATATGTTGTTAACTGATAATCGAGTGCTCTACATCCGTCCATCCTGAATGTCAATATGTCAAATTATCACAAGCACTATATATAAACTACAAAATAATGGAATTACATAAATAAAAAGGTAAGTTAAAATTAGCTAGAGATAATTTATAAAAAATGTACTTCTCTCTTTTAAATGTACCTTAATTAAAAGTAAAAAAATGAAAAAAAAGATGAGATATATAATTAATTGAAAGTAAAACTAAAAAAACTAAATTAAATTTTTGAAGTGTAAATTAAAAAAATTAAAATATTAGCTATATAAGAAATCATTTATCATTTTTACCAAAGAGTAGTTGCACACCATTTTTTTTCTAATATAGGTATAGGATTACGGTGTGTTTGTTAAATTTCTAAAAACATTTTCACACAAGATTACATACTTCAAATTATATAAAATTATTTTTCAAAAGATAATCCAAACATCTCATAAGTTAGATTGGAACATTGTCAGACTAAATAAAGTAAATTTTCTATTTACACGTACTCGAATTTGACAGTGGTGCTACACACCATTTACAATATATGAAAAAAGATTTTTTTTAATATAAGTTGTATATTTCATATCGTTTTTCATGCGTCCTATCTGTTCATTTGCTGCTGCTGCTGGTAATTGTCCGAGGAAGGAGAAATGCCCTTTTATTCTCGGAGATTTGTGTCCCGCATGTGGAAAACACTCCTTACACCTTTTCGACCTGAAGAAACAGAGGAACATATCAATACTTGCAAAAAAAAAAAAAAAGAAGCAAAAACATGTTGAGGCATTGAAACGAAGTCAATAAATTGAATTAAGTGTTTGCCTTGAGCGTGTTCTTTCAAAGCCCATAGCAGCAGAACGCAGGTTTGGGCTGCTATCTGAATGTGATCATCCCTTCTGCACATCTTGTATTAGGAATGGATGTGAACACAACATTGAGGACCTGTCCAATCTGTCGTTTCGTGGTTCCAAGTGTCATTTGGTACTCAACAGTGGAAGAAAAACAGGAAGTCATTCACAGCTACAAGGAAAAGCTCGAGTAATTTCTTAGCTACTGATAAATGCTCTGCACAAACCGGCTCTGTACAATCAATCTATGACTTAGATCACTAATTAAATTGGAGTGTTTTTACTGAGTCATAATTTATATTTCTTGATTTATGGGGGTTATTGGTAATTCTACTTCACATCTCATTCTCCTCTTTATCGGTATGGATGTGTAGGGAAAGATTGATTTTACATGATGATTTTTGGTAGGGACATGAATGTCTCTATACATATGTAACTAACATAATGAACGCCGTTTGTAGGTCAACTGATTGCAAGCATTTGGACTTTGGGAATGGAAACTGCCCATTTGGTACTAGCTGTTTCTACAAGGTAATTTATGAATGTTATTAGTACTATTTTTTGTACGCTCTTCTTGTTTCTTGGCCCTTCCCCCCCTTAGAATATGTCATTAAACCTGTATCTCCACATATGGAGTATTTGTTTTTTCTTGTTTCTGAGAGTTAACATTATTAATTTATCTTTGTGAAGAGAGCCAGATTCAATCTATTTTTCCAAGTAAATCAATTTTTTGTTTGATTTATAATACAACAATAGAATAATTAGATAATTAATATAGCTATATGCAGTTGTATTTTGTGGCATATGATTTCTATTTCTCCCATGCATGATCCTATAGCAATGCTTAGATGGTATCTTGAGTTTGGCCTGTACTAATGATGATGTTTAACTAGTGGTTTAAGTGGTGTTTAGAAATTGATGGTAGCCTACTTTATCTCTGTTCTCTTTTTTTTCCAGCATGCTTGTCGAGATGGCAGACTTGAGCATGTAGTTCTGAGGCATCTTGAGGCTGCAGATGGAAACAATGTGATTGCTAAAGACATCAGGTTTGCGCTGACATTTTATCAGTTCTTCTATCTTCTTCTCCGTTCTGCGTGTCCTTTCCTCTCTTCCTTTACTTTTTTGTTTAACATTTTACTAACCGATACATGGGGCAAACAGGTTATCAGATTTCCTTGCTAATATGCATTTATGATGAAGGGTGATGCCATACGTTCTGATGTAAGTTTTGAAGCTTGCAGTTTCTCTTGGTACAAAAATGCACTATAGGTGGATTATACTTATAATACCATTTATTTTAATTTCTTGTTTCGTTACTGTTCTTGAGGATTTTAGAGACAAAAAAGACTTCTGGGGTCCATTTGGCAAGTTATAATTGGGCTTTTAACTATAAAATAGCAAATGGACCTTACCTTTCCCCATTTTAATATTATTTACAGATTCTAGTTGATTAAATCCAGGGAATTACGAAAGTCTTTTTAAACAATGAATTTGAAATTTTATACAAGTTTTTGATGGAATCAAATTTTTAGTTCTGAACTACTATTCTGATTTCATCCCTGGAACCACAGCCCCAAAAATATCTAAGGGATCAGATGTTTAAGACTCTGACCATCAAGGGAGAAATGAACCAAAACAAGGTCAAATATTTGAGATAAAGTTATGTAGGTCTGTCACAAATTATTTGCACTATTAAACCTAGAATATAGTGATTTTGCAAAGAAATTGAAGTCTGATTTTCTGAGTTTTTGTATAGAAATAGAAGCTCTTTCAAATTGTCTCTTCTTTCTTTAAATGTATTTATTTTTCCCTTTGGCTTCAGGACTTTTCCCTCAACTCCAACTCCTAAACCGAAATATATTTAGCGCAGACATCTTGGTTTTGTCTTACATATGGTTTTGCAGTTCCTTCACTAACAAATACGAACACCATCAAATTCCTGCAGGTTTTTATTATGGTCTTGGAGTTTTCTTTTTTAACACAGTTTGTCCTAATCGCTTCACCCGTTTTATCTCTGCACTCTGTAGCATACTTGCATTGAAGAAATACAAGCTTCAATGTCAAAGTTCGTTTTTGAATCAAGTCAAGCTCTTCTTGTTTTCATGTTGGTGCTTCTGCAGTAAACTAAATATTTTTAAATGCCATATTTTTCTGAATTATAATTCATGCTGAAATTGAGTCTTAATTCTTTGATTTGGTTTACTATTATCATGACTTTTATTCTGATTAATTTTTGCAATTGCAAACTAAATTTGGAATAAAAGTCAATTCATGCAATCTGATTTATGCTTGGATAAACTTTATAAAAAAGATAGTGTTAAGAAGCTTCGGAATTCAGTTAATGATATTTTGAAAAGTCAGTTTTAGAAAGGTTTAAATTTGAAGGAAAAGTCAAAAGTTAGAAGTCAAGAAAAGTTGTTTCAATTTTAAAGTGACTTTTAGATATAAACTCGGCTGCATTCAAAGCCATGCCAAAAGTCGTTTTTAATCCAAACTGTCTTGCTGAAGCTTCCTAGCACTATATACCAAACAAGCCTTTATTCCTTCCCTTCCAACAAGATTTAGTTGAGGTTATTTAGATGATTGCCTTGTGGACACCTTTGAACAAAGCCCTCACGGATAGAATTTATAACACTGCATTGTTAACTGTTTAATAAAGTGCTTAATTTGTTGATTTTATTACTGAAGTCACTTGAGCTGTGCAATTATCAGAAGATGTGGTTTATTGAACAGATGTTTCTGACTGGCCCTGCGAATTTGCAGAAGTATATCAGTATGAGGAGAAAGGACAACACCAGTGTGCATTGTGTGGACAGCGTAATAAAGTGAACAAGGCAGAGAAGTACTTTTTGCAAGTCGAAACAAATACATGAAGGGGATTATCACATTTTGTGAAAAAATGCGATTGAAAGTGAGTTTAGGCTCTGCAAACGCTGAGCCAAACAGACACAACGATGATGAACCACAGAAGGACACCTACATGGCAACTTGTAATATCAATAAGTTCTCTAAATAAAGCATCGATCAATACAGAACTGGCAAGTTTGTATTTTTGATGGTGGTGTTATATGAACACCGTGTGCCCCACATTCCTGTGTACTTTGATGGCTCATATATTGATTGGGTTTCTTGGTTATGTGCAATAACTGATTTGGGTGATGGATGAAATTATGAAGTTATTAGTATCATTTACATTCTTTTTTTATTTTAAAATCTAATCCATCTGGCATTCCGGCGAAGGGGAAGTAGTGTTGGAGGGTGAGGGAGAGGGAGAACTTGAGGTTAGGGAGAGTGAAGGTGGTGAAGTGAGAGAGAGAAGGGGAAGTCAAAGAGGAAGAGAGGTTGGTTTGGGGAGAAGAAGATCCATGGAAGCTGGGGTGAAGCCATGTTGAGTTGAGGGTGGAAAAATGCCCCCACTCAACTTTTGGAATTTATGTATATATTTATCGAATTTTTATTATACATCAACTAATTTTTAAGATTTGAACCCACTCAAATTATCTATACTAATAAGTTTGTTGTCATTTGCTTGAAAAAAAATTATTCCCACTGCTAAAAGGTCCTGGGTCCGCCACTGCATGGAATGTCGAGGAAGGTGAGAGGAGGAGAGGCAGGTGAGGTTGAATATGGAGGAGCAGAGACTTGCCTTTGATCCATGATCTTCACTCTGAGACCTTCACACATGATGGACAACAATGGAGTGTTGACACCTGAGAAAGGAACCCTGAAGAAGAAGACGACCTTCACAGCTTTGCTCCATGATCTTCACTCTGAGGCCCTAAAGATTTGATGGCAGGTTGCTTATGTCAGAGTCATTATTTGTATTTGTTAGAGCTCAATAATGCATCTAATTTAGTCCTCTTTTGGATAGGAAATTATTTTTAGATACATCCAGTTGGTCTTTTCTTTTGTAAAATTGTTGTTTATCATTAATTATATTTTCTTAATTAAAAATATTGATGCATGTGAACAAAATGGAGAAAACGGTACTTTTGATGCTTTATTAAACAAAATTGTCTTGGGAGAATTACAATTAGTTTTCATGTAAGATGGATAATATCTAACAAATCCTAATAACTTGTCAATGAACAACTTCTTGCTATTGGGAAAAATGGGTGATTGAGTGTGGGATTGTGAAGAAATAAGAAATGGTTGTTCCTCGCATTTTTAAAACAATAAAGGTAATATAGTCTTTTCCTTAAAATTTTAAAATCCCTATTTAAATTGGGATCCTTATTTAGAATTATGAAAATTGAATCCTGAAATGTCCTTTTGTATTTTCAATGGTCTTCTAGAATTTTGCCTTATGGTAAAGTATTTTTTTAAGTGAGAATGGTCACAAGCTATCCAAAAAATGTAAAAATAAAATAGTTTCACGGCAATAAAAGAAATGTAATGACATTTTTATAGTAGAAAATAACAATAAATTTATATTAATTAGTAAATTTTTTTGATAATCACATTTTTAAATATGACTTTAATTATCTATTTTTATATTTCCATGTGCTATTTAAATTTGTATTCCGTACTGTCTGAATGTTACCCATTATAACTTTAAAATGTAAAATTCTTATTTTTTATGTATATACTAAACAATTAAAAAAATCATCTTTATTTTTCCTTATTTGAATATCAAATAAAAAATCATTAAAAGCTTCAAAAAAAAATTAGTTACTTTCTTTCAGTGCTGTTTCGCCTCTATGTTTCAGTCTGGTTTATATACTTTAATGTATGGAGTCTTAATTATTTTTTTTTGGTTAAAAATTTTTAGGAAATGCCGGGTTCATCCACGATTTAATAGTATGGCATTTAACTTATGATCTACTGGGGTCTGTCCCTACGAGCAATGGAGCATGATAAGTAACTCCTTTCTGTTTGACCTCAACAAGTAGGTCTATCTAACTTTATTAAGCTATTGAGAAGGTTTCCCAAACGTTATGATTGGAGTCACGCGGCACTCTCCCGTAATAAAATCTTAATTATTGCGCAAGATAATCGGCTTTTACCAAAAAAAATCCCATGATGAGAGATCCTTTTCTTTTATAAAATACTGTTTAATGAGGAATGATGTGAACTTCTCACCAAATAAGTGTACGTGTGTGTATGGACCCCTTCCAATTTCGCAAGTCATTGAACAAGAAATTATCATAATTGACTCATGTGTCTTGAATTAAAACATTTTTTCAACTGTACCAATATTTAAAAAGAGGCAAATACAATGAATCAAATTTAGCATTACTCACAAAGTAACATTGAAAAATAAGTAAGTGACTTATATTTTAAATCGGATGAGTACGTAGATATACTTCATGTATAAATTTATCCGCACTTATCCCATTATTATGTAACCAAGTAAGTTTTCTCACATGTTACACTATTTGATCCGTTCTAATTGCTTTATTTATGATTTGAGTTCTATTACTTTTAAGTCTAATAAAAAAAAATCACATGCTTAGTTTTGCTTAATATAAATCCAACTTTAATAGCTTCAAAATAAGTAAAAACCAAACTAAACATAGTTACTGCCTCTTGTGAATCATTACATCTTAATGGGTACGTAAAGGTTGATCAATAATACAAAAGTCATCTATTAAGTCAACACGCTTATTGTAACATAACATCCAAATATCTCAACAAATACGCTTAGCTTTATACATGTGAGAAAATTTTTTTCTAATCAAATTATGATAAATGTATTCATAACCCATGGTGTTTAATTTAAACAACATCTGTTATTTATTTATTTTAAAAGTTGAATTAGTCCTAAATCCTCATCCTAATTTGATTGGAACTAAATTAAGTATATAAGCCTAAGGATGTGAGATTTCCCTACTTTATTAGTTGAGTTCTCTTATGTATTGATACAGGTATACAGCATCCCAAAAAAATATTTGTATTTATATAATTAATTATCACCTATTGCATTAAAATGAAGAGACCTTTAAATATAACATATGAACCTATGATGGAAATTAAACTTACAATAGTTTATTGTGTTTACATTCTTAATACCTTATGAATCATTATCATCATCACTTATCTTCCACTTATTGTGTATACTGTGCCCATTTGAAAACGCGGTAGAGAAGTGTTTTTACATAAATCGAAGTAAATATGTCAATGAGATTATTTCGTTTCACAGAAAAACATTGTTAAACGGGTATTTGGGGAGTTCAAAAATGTTCCCAAATACTCGCATACGTGGGATTCAATTACACTAAAAAGCTTATCAATTACACTAAAAAGCTTATATTTTAGAAATATTCTAATTGAATTTTGAGAAATGTGCTTATGACAAGAGAGGAAAATTTCAGGACCATAAAATAATTCCACAATACTCGGTCAATAATATCGATTTTTTTTTTTTCATGCAAAGATAAAAATAACCGCGTAATTCTGATCATTAATTTTTAATCTCCAAAAATAACAGAAAATAATACCAAAATTAGTCCCAAACCAAATTTATCTCCGTTCGTCTCCAACTATAAAATCCCCACCTAGCTTCTGCAGATAGAATAAAACACAAAAAAAAACAAATAATAATAAAATTATATATTTATAATTTTCCCCTCATTACCTCTACGTACCCAGATCAAATCAAAGCCATAATCATGGAGATGAAGAACCTAGCTTGTGCCGTCATCTTCGTAGCTGCCTCCCTCAGCGCCCTCGTCATGGCTGTCCCTACGGTAACCGTCGGAGCTCCTGGTGCCACTCCCACCGTTACCGTCACCAGCACTCCGGCGGCTGCTCCGGGCCCGTCAAATGGAGCGGCTGGTCTTGTTCCTTTGGTCGGCGCCACCATTCTCTCCTTCGTTGCCATCTACATCCATTTCTAAGCCATGAACGGTCTGATCATGGTGGGAAATTGAAGGGAGAAGAAGGAAAAGGCAAAGGCATATTCCAGTGTGTGCGTTTGTGTGTATATATATTATATTTGTATATAAACATTATGTATTCATACTCGTCAAAGACGTTTATTCATTTATCAGATGATAGTAATGGCTAGTGAAAGAGATAGAGAAAGAGAGGGTAATGAAATATCATTCTCTTTTCTCTTTCTTGGTTTTTCTTTGATTTTTTTTCTGTTTTGTTTTCTGGGTATATTTTTTTTTGTATAGACTTTCTGTTATGTTTCCTCTCCCCTCTACAATAGATTTATTACTGATGAATAAAGTTCCCTGTTTTTCATTGAACGCCATTTTTTTGTTGGCGTAATAAAATAGTTTATCCACTTCTCTTTTGTTTATTTTTGTATTTAATCTTTTAATTTTTAAGTTGTGTATATATTCATTCTTCTATACATCGATAACTGTACTGGACGCTAAAATAATTAGATTTTGATTGAAATATACTATAGTTAATTATAATATCATAGTTCAGGACAGATAATCGATCATATCTATCCATTGATCAGGTGATCCAATATATTCTTTTAGTGTTAAGCATAAACTAATTATCTAATTATGTGAATAAATTTTTGTTAATCAGTTGAACAGCCTCAGCCACACTATTTTATTAATTACAAGTAAATAATTGCAATATGATGTGTGTACCTAAGAGATGAACTTTCGAGGGACCTCACACTTCATGATGAAGATGCAACCTAACTGGTTATATTAAATGCCTTCGATTGGCTCATAGAAACTTACTCTTAATTGCTGCCTGAGAATGGAACTCAAATGGCAATTTTTTTAAATTCATCTGTCATTTTCTACTCTAATATGAGTTTGAAGCACATGGATCCTTATTCAGTGCTTATTACAATGATGAGCACCAATGGAATCTGCACCTTTCAAAATCTGATCTGAATAAATGACAGATGATGACAAGTCGTTTAATAAGATACTTGTTGGCAGTTTTTTTTTTGGGCCAAATCTCACTCCTTTTTTCTTCCATATCTCAAATCAATTTGTACAGGAGGAAAGCACCACCAATCTCTCTGTAAAGATATAATATTGCAAATGCTGCTGTAGAATTTCTAGGATAATCTCATCTTGAATTATGTCCAGTTTGTTCATATGTTTTACCATCTAGTAAGTGCTAATTGTGCAACCAAACTAATTATCCAATTCTGCAAGATATGGCCCCTCAAGGAACTCTAAATTTAAACTCACATGTTGGAATTAATTGCTAACCTTTAATTACCAAAAATCCTCGCAAAGTTATTGAGCCCAAGTAGCCAACCCATCTTACTTAGCCCTTCCTGCATATCACTCTTCTTATGGTCCAATGCAAAACATGTTAATGATTAATCCTATGCTATTAATTTCTCCATTTTGGAAGTTTTGCATTCATCAGAACTTAAAGGAGTGGTGGGGGATTCCTTATTGACCCTCGTAATGCTTCCAAACTCAAAGTGAACAATGGGAGAGCGGCGAGTCAAACTCAAGCTCGAGACCTTATACAATCATTGTGAGTGGCGTTGCCAATAGGGCAACTTGACATTAACCATGTGAATTTTTTTTCATGATATTATATTCATGACGTCAGAAAATGATAATAACAAAATATACGCAGCCACATAGATCTCAAGCTTGACGGGAAATTTTAGATTCCCTACAAACTGTAGTAACCTTCTACCAGAGAATCTAATTATAAAAGTCTATTAAGGGTGATTCCAGCACAATTGAGTACTGATAATGGCTTTTACATTTTCAACCTGCTTAACATTTGGTGGTTCTTCGTCCTTTTCATGAAGCCACATAGAGAGAATATGGTTTTCCCATGATTTTCTAGACCTGCTAAGGAAATAAGACAAAAATAGCAACTATGATTCTTGCTTATGTTCCTCTTTCCATCAGCGCGTTTTTCAATCTGATAATAATTCACAATTTTTCATTCCTTTTGTTGTCCAAGTCTGGCAAGAATTTATTTCCCTCAT
This sequence comes from Vachellia pachyceras, assembly GCA_025593235.1. Classification (NCBI taxonomy): domain Eukaryota; kingdom Viridiplantae; phylum Streptophyta; class Magnoliopsida; order Fabales; family Fabaceae; genus Vachellia; species Vachellia pachyceras. The sequence continues at coordinate 18,586 of JANTPZ010091686.1, forward strand.
CAGTCTTGTTTCTAATTAAGATCCTATTGCACTTGATCTATCACATTCCATATTTTTTGCCTCGGAATCTCCTGATTTATTCTAGATGAAGAATAGATTGGTCTTACGTACACGTATGAACCCACAATTCCATCTCAAAAATGATATAGAGCAACCTTATTATTGTTGCAAACAAGTTAAGATTTCCCAGTCCTGGAATTCCCACTACGGAAAATACTACTAATGATGTGTTTCTTTTCCTCGTCCTTTTCATGATTCATTATTTAACTTGATAACTCATATATAATTCAGGAAGCGTAAAACTTGGTTCGTTCTACATAGAGAAGAAAATCTATACCTCTTCTTTCAGCTTCCCTTATTAGAGATGTCATGGTCTTTGGTTAACCTAGAGACAAGTTGGACCTCCTATTTTCAGCCACCACTCATCTTCTCAGAGCTTCATCAGAGCAGACAAATCATCAGGCAGGTCATTAGCATCAAGAAGACAAGCCTTTCACTCTCAGCAGAAAATCACAAACTTGGATGATAGTGGGCTTTCCCTCTACATCATCTAGTATGGAATTTATTGTTGGAAACATCTGCAAAAAGCACAGTATATGGATCAAGTCATGACTTATCACACAAGGTACAATAAAATGCGACATTCCACATAATTCAATGAACTCTTCCTGACCAACAGGAGTTGGGTTTAATTGAAGGAGTTAATCTCTAATTGAGGTTCTAATTTCTAATGGGAAGCTTACATTTAGTACTCTATAATGCCTTGAACAGAACTGTATCAAGTAGGAGGGTAATTGCGACTTGGCAAAAGAAAAAAAAAAAGCTCATCCTGCCAAAAGTAAAGGCGTATAACAACCAAAATCCAGAACTCGGGAGAAGAGAGTGGAGGAGAGCTAAAGGATAGAGCTAAGTGCCCTCGGACCACATAGAGTGCATTGCCTTTTTTTTTTTTTTTTGTGGTCGAAAGAGTGCATTGCCTTTTATAAGCAAAAAACGCATACATGACGTTGAACCACACAACGCCAAGATGATTTAATGCCAATTAAAAGGGCAGTTTCAAAACATTATTTACTAATGGTGTGTTTTAATGCAATTGAATCATTTGATTGTCATTAAAATCAGCTAATTAAAAACACATTAAAGCTCTAACGGCCAACTCTAACCTTCTTACCCTTTTACCAGCTCGAGCTCAGATCTTGCATACACTTGTGCTTCCCCAATATTGAGTAGCATTGAGACTTCTTTTTTAACACACTCATATACTAAAACCCCAGCATTTATTTCGGAGAAAGTTTGCTTCATGGTGTTTAAGACATCAAAATGGGACTCTCAAGCTGCCTTGCATCATCAATTACTGCAGGGTTACTGTTCTCTTAATGAGGATTGAGTAATCCATCTCCATTATAGAGTTTTCACTTATTTGTAACTTTCCAATTAAACAAAAACATGGTAATTTGCAATAATAGGCAATAATGGTTATTGCAACATCGAGAATTAAATCATGAGAAGTGGGTTCTTCTAAAAAACCAATAATGATGCCTTTGGATTTTAAATGCAAACCGTGTAATTGGAAGGGGATCGCTTAAGAGATTTGGGTGGGGCTATATGCATCTTCAAACGTTAGAATAAATTTTAAGGAAACACTTCTAAGTTCTTTTTAATTTCTCTTTCTTCCAACTACACTAGATAATTAATACAAGGGACTATTGCCCACTTTGGCTGAAATTTTTTTGCAAGTAATATCGTTCAACCACGACTTTTGAACAGAAGATTTTGGCCTGGGTTCAACGTAGAAGACAATTTATGTGATATAATTTAGTAACCGAAAAACATATAATTTAACTTTTTTAAACACCCTAAAAATAGCTCAAGAGGAAGATCGTGGTGATAAATAATTATTAAGATGTCCAGTACAATTAAGTAAATTTAACTTGATATTAAAAGTCCTATGTAGTTAAACTTGATAAATGTTCTACCAAAAAAATAACTTAATAAGGGATGTATAAGGTCCCCTTTGAGAGACATCTTTCATCCTATAAATCCCCTTATATCATTCATAGGAAATCCCATTATATTACATTAGAATGTTTGACAGTTACAGTTTGAAGTTACAAATAAAATCGACTGCGATCCTCTACATATAGGAGGGTTTTTATGCCATTAAGATATAAGATTATTGTTAATGCGAGAGTGAGTTCAAATGCCAAAGGGTACAAACAAGTTAAAGGATGTTTTCAATAGCTTATGACCTGTTTTGACTTGTTTACATAAAAGGTCATCAGATTCAGACCTACCTCAAAGTCTATTCAATGTAAATATGTTTGGCCTATGGCTATACGCCTACGGGTCTAACTTGTTCACACACACGCTTGCATGCAATATGGTTGTACTAAAAATTACTATCTTAGTTTAAAATCTCATCGTTCATAAACTCAAACTTCGTTTGGAAACGCGGTAGAGAAGTGTTTTTACGTAAATCGAGGTAAATATGTGAAGGAGATTATCTCGTTTTACGGAAAAACACTGTTAAACATACTTTTAGCTTTCCTCAACGCTTTACAAAACAAGCTGGATATCTTATTCATTGTTACATCTCGCATCATGGTCTCATGCTCCTATTTTTTATATTTTCAGCTAAAAATTGAGAAATAAAATTTGTAAACACATTGCAATCCAGAAAATGTCTGTATGACAACAATGGCACATTTTATATAAACTATAAATAAATTCACCAGATGATGGCATGATATGTGTACAAGTTTCAATTTTTTGTCAAATAATAATATACATGATTTTCTCAGCTAACAAAAACAACCTTATGCATATAACCGAAATTTTTTTTGAGAAACTATCATAAGGCCCAAAGCCCACAATGAAAAGCTGCTCTCTCGTAAGACGCCGCCTCTCAGCCACTTCTCCTGTGCCTCCCCGTTAATCCCCACAAAACCTCAGCCTCCTCCCATTCCTGCTCTAAAACCCTCCTTGTATCTTCTGATATTCATTTTGTATGATTCTCTTTTAATCGGTGAATTCAGCTGCCGCTGGAACATTTCCTCTGTGGTAAATTGCACTCCCATGACTAGATGTTCTAACTTCCAAGTTCCAATCGCTACACTCTTGATAAAACTTTGAACATGGGGTTTACTTTTTGATTACATTTACATATGGGTTCTTATTTCTTCTGAGAATTAACAATTCAAATGCTACATAGTGGATTGGTGCAGCTGAATGAATTCGTTTTTTTACTCCCCTGTCCCGTTCAAAGGGAGCCTTTAGTTATTCATCGTGAATTGCTGCCAATCTGTCCGTGACGCTGGAATTGATTGTGTTTGTTCATGGGTTAATTCCTCTTTGACATTTTATAGGATTTTACCGGACTATAAAGTTATTTTAGCTGCTATCTTTACTGAGACTTCCACTATTTGCGTTTTGTTAGAGAGCTGACTTAAATATCTATCTGAGCAGCGGTGGGTTTCCCATATTGTTCATGGGTTAATATTGGTTCTGAAATAAGGGATATGCAATCGCTTATATATATCATGACCTGTCGAACATACTAGTTGTTACACTTACCTCTTGATTCCTGTTCTAGATGCGCTGACATAGCTATTGGATCGAACAGGAAAAATGGCTGGAAAATCTCACAAGGGGAGGGGCAAGAGAGGGTCACACAATGCTTCAAATTCTTCCAATCCTACAGAGACAGCAGTTCCATCTGATGTTCCTGTAAAGGATAACATCGAGAATGCTTCGGAATCTGCGAAACCTGAGGCAACAGATGTTTCAGCTGCAGGTGAATCAACCAGTGCTGGTTCTGTAGCAAAGGAGCAGGAATCAGTCCAAAAGCAAGGTAAAATTTGCTAGATATGTAATTTTTTGGGGTCTTCCACATGAAAGACTGGAAACTTATGTTGCAGTGGTATATCATTTGCAACATATTTTAGCCTTACTCATTCTTATATTTTTATGTTTTTATATTTCTCTTTCTCTTTATGGATAAAGGAATACTACTATGCTTCAAGAGGTTAAGTTTATGTTATTGTGTTTGATGGAGGGTCTCAAATTCATTTCCTATCCCCAAAATAGAATTTGACTGCACAATTTTTATTTGGATGTTGCTTTTGGTGGTTGGTCCACACTGCCCAAGTTGCTCCAAATAGATTCCAAGCATTGATAATGTCAATTCCCCTTTATGTTTGTGGAAGTTCCTGAACTTTAATGGTTGTCATTCATAACTAAAAAATTTATTTTATTCACATTATCTTCACATCGATCTTTGTATTTCTACTCCAGAAGGTAATAATTGCTCATAAAATGTGGACAAAATAAGTTCACTAGCAGTGCGTGTGTTATTTCCATGCGTGCAGCTGATTGTTTCAAAATCATCCTTCTTGAGTCAATTCTTGCAAAAGGTTGGCTTAACAAAGTTTAGCAGCAATTGTTGATTCATTCTGTCATTATATTAAATTTGGTTGATCTTTTGGAGAAAATCTCATAAATGAGGGATTTCTATGTCACCTATACTATGAAAAATGAAAAAGAGAAGACGAGAAGAAGAGAAACAGTATGCATAATTTAGGTGGTCTAACCATTTTTAGAAACTTGAAAGCATTACTATAAGCAATACACAAACATCTGACAAAAAGTAAGTCATGCAATGCAAGTGACTGGTGCACTGGGCATGCTGCACTCTCACATCTTAATTATATATGGGACGCAGACATTGTGATGGTCTATTGCATGTCTGTATACCTGTAAGCAATAGTGTTTTTTATGTGTTTTGTATTTTAACAGAAGAAAAAAGGGCATTGTGTACTCGTGGATTCACAGACCATGAACATACACTAGCTCACAAATAGGAGGAAAATTTTGTGATGCAGAGCACTATTA
>JANTPZ010091687.1:0-18919 GCA_025593235.1 Vachellia pachyceras
TTTTCATTGGATCTAAACATGATCAAGGAATAATTATAAAGTAAACTGATACAGTAAATAAATGAATACTTTATCTTTTTTGCCATTAAATAAATATTATTATATATAAAAACCAACCCTATCCAATTAAAATGAATCTGAATGAATTGCAATGGAGCACTTCGAGATCTGCAATTTCAGGTGGCTTTTATTTCGGGGCCCCATTAAAAATATCCTCCCCCACCAATTAATATCAAATGTCACAACATATATGACTTTTCATATTCTTACCCAGGAGTCCTTATTCAAAGGTTACAACACAACAGTATTATTAGTGGGAGTATTGTTTTAAAGTTTCATTTAATTACTCTAAAATCTTAAGAGATTATTAACGGTAACTGCTTCACTTCTCAATGGTGTTCCTTGACTTGTTATTAACAACCTCTTGAGAATTTAGAGTAATTAATTTGCTATCGCGGGACCTTAATACAATTCTCCCATTATTAATTTATATCACATAATATTAATAACCATATAATTAATGTCAAATGTATCGATAATGGTTGCATATTAACTTTCTCAATCTATATGTAAATAATTTTTTGTATCTATGACGGACCTTTAGTAATGCAATTAAATTCAATAAAAACTCAATAATAGCACTAAAATCCCATAAAATGATATAAATTCACTTAATAAGATATTATTTCAATATATCTAGTATTTTTTTTAAGTTTTTTAAGTTGGGATGTGCACTAGTTGCCTAAAGTTACATTTAAGATTGAACTTGCGATATAGCAGCATATTAGAGTACTAATGGATATATAACATGATAGGGTATTATTTACGTATGAATTTAATTTAGTCTATAGAGTTAGTTACATGCAAAAAAAATAAAATAAAGTTCAAGAAAGATTAATTATTACTGGAGAATCTCTTTGGACTAATAACATAATGCATGCATCAGTTAATTATCGAGATATCAAGTGCAGTTAGGTGATGCATCAATATTATATATAATTAAGATTTTATCATTTTAGGCATTATTGTTTTCTGGCTTCCCTTAAAAAATATGAATCTGTTGACCATTATGAATGATTGAACATTGGAATCATGTTAATATTGTTTATTTCATGGTCAGTAAATAAAAAATAATGTTCTTTTTTTCAATTTGAATTTGATATCATTTCTTAGATGGATCTTCATCATCTTGAACTGATAAGTTTTTTTTTTGGTAATTATGTTCACATAGATTTATTTGTAATAAAACAAATAATAGAGTGATGATGTGAATATATTAATCAACATTAAGTACAGATGGCTTTATTTATAAGTGCGCAAATCACATAACATATTGTGTCGGCAAAATTTCACATGAAGCCAAATTAATTATGGATGCCAGACGACAGATGTTATGTAATATGTACATATCTGGATCTAAGCTTTTGACCATTCCATTTTTATTATTAATTGTATTTGTTTTGTCTTTATATATATATATATATATATAATAAATGAAACCCTCATTTTTCTACTCTCTTGCTATTTTTCTATTCTAAACAAGTTGCTGTTTGTTTAGCAACTCCTTTCCGAGGTTTAAAATAATGCATTTTGAACCTAAAAGTATGTTAGCTTACACACTTCGGTGTTTATTAACTTCTTCCTTCAAAATACATTCTGAACAAAAAAGCAGAATGCAGAATGCTTTTGCTAAAATGCATCATGAACCAATATTTATTGAAACGTAAATGTGCTTGTTTGGGAACTTTGTTTCTAAAATGGAGCACACAAGTCGAGATAAAACCATCTCAAAATTCGTAAAAACCATCTCAAAATCTATAAAAACCATCTTGAAATCCGTAAAACCATCTAAAAATTAGTAAACCCATTTCCCCCAACAGAGTTCCTAAACACATTTAATACATTTTGAACAAAAATCATTTTCAAAAATGCATTCTCGCCAACCGTTTTTCAAACCGGCACTTAATTATTTCTGTATGCACAAAAGTCAGCTAAGAACTTGTCATCAACTCATTATTATCTCAGTTCTACACATATGCTCAATTTGAGGAAAACAACAAAGAAAGGGCCGAAATATATGACTTTTTTTTCGTTGTTTTTTCCCTTATTCTTAGTTATCTAATTCAATTAGAAACATTTTTTTAGAGTGACGGAATAAAGAATTAATTTCAATTTACTAACGTCTGAAATTTTTATCGCTGACATAATTGTATATGTTTTAATCGGTTTAATAAGCGATGTGGAAAAGTAACTAATTACATTAATTAACTTTTCTAAAATCAATTTTATGGTATATGTAAGCAAACATTATCAGCTTTACCATATTATTATACTCTCAACTTATTATATCACCTCACTTTGAAAAGAAATCTTCGGATAAGTTTCCAAAAATTCACAAAATTGCCAGAAGTTCCTAATAGTAGCTGCTGATGTTGTTAATGAAGGCTGATAAAATTGTTAGTGACAACTTCAGCAGTTACTCCTAGGACCTTAAGGTAATGTTTGAATCTTTAGAACATTTTATTCATTAATTTTTTTTTAGGATCTGATTGTAAATTTCCCAAAAAAACCTTACTTGGTGACTTATAATAAGCAAACCATGGATTTCTTGTAAAAGGTGTTTAGATGACTTATAATAAACCTAGATGTGTGTGTAGCTGAAACGGGATAATTATAATTAAAACAACAAAAAGAGATGAAGGACGAGAAAGAAGAATAAAATCTATATGTAGAGAAGAGAATAGCAGAGCACAAGTGTGGTGGTGTCTCTTTTAAGTTGTCTGTGTCGTCGTCCTCCCCACAGTCCACTTTTGGTGTCTCCAACAAAAACCCTAATCTCTATCTGCAACATGCATCATCCACATCAATGGTGGGGGTTCTACTTGCAGAGGAAAAGCAAGTGTACATGTGTGTGTGTGTGAGAGAGAGTGAGAGAGAGAGAGAGAGATCTCACTGAACTTCTGTGATTTATGTGTGTGTATTTATATGTATGTATATATTATTCAGTGGAGAATAAATAACGACGACCAGAGAGAGAAACAAGGATAAGCAAAAAAAAAAAGAAAAGGAGAATTACTCAGAGTTCCCAAGTAAAGGTATGTGTTACAAAATGATTTCAAGAGGTTGTTAATGAAAATCGAAAAGTACAGTTTACATGTGAAACAGCTACCATTTATAATCTATTGGAACCATTTTATAATATATTATCTTATTTGAACCTCTAGGTAATTCTGCCAAAAAGAAACTAAACATGTTATGTCATTAGATTCCTCTCTCACTGAAAAGAGAGATGCCAATTCATTTGATTTTATCTCTCTCTCTCACCACTCAACTCTGAAGAATAAGAATTTTCATACACATCATGGCAGTTCCAAATATTATTTTTTTTTATTTATTTCTTTGGTTCTTATCACTTTACGTTTCATTGTTTTCACTCACACATTAATTTGGTGCCTCTCTTAATCCTACGAAAATATACTTTAATTACTCTACCACGTTATTTCAAATATTTCTCATCCATGTTATTTTAATAAAATCATACATATTTCTAAATACATAGCCCACACAAAACCATTGTGATTCGTCGTAGATCGGATCACTTGATACATTATTAACCAAAAGATTATAAATAATTAAATAATTTCCTAATATTAACTAATAAAATAAGTATCAATTTAAAATTGAATTACAATAATTGAGATTCAGCCTTTCCGAATTTTTGAACTACAAGGAAAATTTAAACATTTTAAAAGGCTAAAATATAATTTTAGTCATTTATATTTGCGTCAGGTTTCACTTTAGTCCTTTAAGTTTACAAAAATTTACTTTTAGTTCCTCAAACTTAACACTATTAGCCTCTCTTAGTGGAAATTGCTGACTTATCAAATTTAATTCGTAACTGTGCAATAAAATATTGATAAATCATACTCATATTTTAATTTTAATTTAATAATATAATAAATTTGATATTTTAAATTGTATAAAATAAAAAATATTTAAAATAAAAAATATATCCAGTGATGCTATATTATTAAATATAAAATTAAAATGTAAGTATGATTTGTAAATGTTTCATTGTACAATCATCAATTTAATTTGATAAGTCAGCAATTTTCGTTAAGAGAGTCTAATGCCGTTAAGTTTGAGGGATTGAAAGTGCACTTTTTAAACTTAAATGATTAAAATGAAACCTAATGCAAATATAAAAGACTAAAAGTTTATTTTAGCCTTTAAAAAAAAGTAAAGCATTTGAGCTGGGTTTACTTATATATCTCATACACAGAAGTTTACATGATTAAGTAATTATAAAAAAAGTTGTAAAATCTTCTTTAGTGAATAGAGAAATAGAAAATTTTTAGGAGGGCATATACATACCGAAAATGAAATGACAGATTCCAGATATAACAGAGTAGACAGCGTCTGTGTGTCTATATATATATATATATATATATAGTAGATAGATGTTTTGTTTCAAAACATGGTAGATAAATACTTTTACGCAAGTCGAAGTAAATATATGGATGAGATTATCTCATTATGCTGAAAACACTATTAAAAGTGCGTCTGTCTTTTAGAAACGTTGTTCCAAATAAGTCAAAAATAGTAGTGTTTTTTTGTGTGTGCCTACGCTGTTATCTCTCTTTTTATGTTTTTTGCGTTGTGTCTCTCATCATGAGAATGTTTCTTCCAAGTTACATTATCTCCTCACTTTTAACCTCTCATTTAGCATCTCTTCCACCTCCCATCCATCTCACCATTTTCCATATTTATTCACTTTCTTCTTGTTTTTTTTTGGAATATATGTGAAGCTTTTTACGCGCAGGTTATCCTATTTCTAAATCATCTCGTAACATTTATGACCTAATTAATATTTTTTAAAAATTACCCTATTATGAATATCGTTGAGTACTTATAATGTGAAATTAATTAGGATTGAGGGAGATGAGTAGAATTCAAGATATTTTTGGAAAGATATATGGGTAATTACTAATTTTAGTAATATCAACTATATTTAACTAATAACCCTTTTATAAAAAAACTAATAACCCCATTGATTTGCATAAATTAGTTAAACGTGTTATAAATAGGGAAAAATTAATTATTATTTTTTTTGTTATATCAAATTCGGTAGATCAACATTCTTGTCGGCGGCCAGTGTCCTGTAAAGTGTAAACCAGTTGCAATATGAATGTTCAGCGGTAAGTAGGAGAGATCACTCATAAGTTACAAATGATTCGGCTCTTAATTATTATATTTCATGCAAATATTTATCCAAAAAATATTTTCATGGGTAATTTTGGGTGAACCTTGATTTTAAAAAATTATTTATCCCGGATGAAAAAATGTCTTACTAACTCTGATATCCTTATACGTGCCATTATATTATATATGAATTTATAAAGTAGTCAACTTAGTTAGAAGAAAAATGATAACTATAAATAATTTAACGTAATGTATTTACTTTGCATTAATACCTAAGAAAAATCAACCGTGTCCTGTCTTAAAGATCAAATGTGGTATAATTGATGAGCTTTGATTCCAAGAAATCAAGTTAAGATCATAATTATTTTCTACCAATCAACTATTTTCTGCCAAATGTGGTATAATAGGTAGCTACTACTTTTCACCGTGATTTACGATTCACAGAGTGAGTATGTAAAAAGAGTTTTATCTCGATGTGCGTAAACGGGTTTCCACAAGGACGTCACAAACATGCCCTAATCAGTTGAAGCAAAATGTAAGTTAGTGAATACCAAACCGAATCGTAAGGAATGATCACGTTCAGAAATTAAAACGAGGCGCACACACTGAAGAAAGTTCAGCTGGCCACGAATATATAACCAATAGGGCGTTGATTGGTTGCATCGTGTATTTGAATTGACCAAAGGCAGAGAATGAGAGAGACCTATAACTGTGGGGAACATTCAAGTGATCGCTGACAAGTCACACTCAATCTTCACAGAAAATATATTCAACAGCCCTAACACGTTCATCTGGACCCCACCCACCCATACCTCTGTGAACAATTGATCATCTCTTTGGCTCATATCTAAAATTAAGTGTTTGATCTGTCTTAGGAGGGTGAGATTAGAAATGATCGAGTGCTTGAAACGAGGAAATTAAGGTTGTGCCTTTCAAGGTCAAACCCTGTAAGAAGGTTCATTATATTGGTCAATCCTACCACGTGCTGCTTTATATTTGTGTGTGTGTGTGTTTGTTCTATATATATATATATATATATATGGCCAAGTGGTCAACACGTTGTAGCCTCAGTACATTCAATAAGCTCAATGAATTAGTACCACACTACACTCACAAACACACATCACAAATTGATGACTAGTGTGTGTTTTTTGGTGAGAGCATATAAAAAGGAAAGGAAGAATTACCCAGAGATCCTAAATAAGGGAATGTATTATAAAATGATCCCAAGAGGTTGTAAATGACAAGTCGAGAATCACCATTTACAAGTGAAGCAGCTACCATTAACAACTTTTTGGGACCATTTTGTAACACATTCCTTACTTAGAATCTCTTAGTAATTCTCCCGAAAAGAAATGTTGACATAGGGCTTGTGCCTCACATGATACGGGAGGTCCAGAAGCACGAGTTTAGAATTCAAAGTTTTCGTTTAATTGTCCAATTAAATCCTTTTTTAAGCATTGGTACGTGCTTATGTGGTTGTCTAACCTATATAAACAGAGTAATAAACTCAGATAATCATTATTACTAATTGACAGCAGGCGAAGTAAGAGATCTCTTTGGTCCATATCTAAAATTATGCGTATAATTAAGTGTTTGATCTGCCTTGGGAGGGTGAGATTGGAAATTGCAAGTTTTTGGGGTGTACCAGTTGACTGACTGAATATCTCCATATACCCATAAGAGTTAAAGATCACAGATCTAGATCTAAAACTACTTTACACAACAAATACACGTTTGGAATAAAAGGAGAGTCTTTAGAGATGGAGAGAGAAACATGAGTCCTTATTTTTCCCCGTAAGTTGCGGTGTAGTTTTTGAGATCCATTCTTTATTTATTTATATAATAAAATTTTGAATTTTAAACAACAACTGCCCACATCCTTTGATAACTGTTCCCATGTACTATTTGAATTTAAATTATATTTTGAGAAAATTCAATTTATTCCAACAAGTGTGCTTATTTTCACATCTATCGCAATTTGTGCCTAGTCTATCAAAGAAAGGTGTGGTCCATATTTCAACAGAAATAATCGAGTACTTGAAACGGGGACATATATTTAACTGATCAATCCAACAAAACCGTTGAGGAAATTAAGGTTGTGCCTTTCAAGGTCAAAGTCATCAAGAAGGTTCATTGCATCGGTCGCTTCTTTGTTCCTTGGAGTTATTGGTGTGGGCAATGCTTGGTCATTACTCAGATGATATCATACATCAAGAAAAATATTGAATTCCATTAATTCCACTTTGAATTCTAACAACTTTTTAATTTATTCAGTATTCACTATAACACATGAGAGCTAAATCAATACGAAGGGAAAAATTGTATATTTACAGAAAAAATTAACGAGTTTACTTATAACTATAAACAAATAAAATCTTTCCTCTTCGCCCTATAAATGGGATTAGATGAATAAATCAAATTCTTCTATCCTATCACATGCTGCTTTATATTTGTGTGTGTGTGTGTTTTCTATGTATATGGCCAAGTAGTCAACACGTTGTAGCCCCAGTACATGCAATAAGCTCAATGAATCAGTACCTCACTAGACTCACAAACACACACATCACAAATTGATGACGTGCGTGTGTGTGTGTGTGTGTGTGTGTTTTGGTGAGAGCTAGATGGAGAAGAAGTAGCCATTGATTTGTGTGTTGGATGAGAGCATAAAATAAAGAGAGAAACGAAATGGATTGACACTGAAATATGCCTAATATTGTTATCTAGCTTCAATTATCCACCCAGCATTGGTGTGTTGTGTCTGTTTACATATAGAGATAATATATGCCATTTTAATTTCCACATCTTCCTCCATGCATATATAATTAATTATCCCCCAAGTAAATTAAATTAACAGCATATATATATATATATATAAATATGTGTGTGCATGTCAATATCGAACTTGTTCTGATCTTTCTAGAGGTCCTGGTTTTCGATATTAACTTATCATTGTACATTTTCATTGAATTCTTCTGCGTACAATGCATCCATTTTTTTCACTGTCAAAGATGTCATTATGAGTTATATAATAGTGTCATCTTTTTAAATGTTAGGCCTGTACATGTTGGGGGTGTTTGGGAAAGCTTCTCAATACCCCAAAAGCATGTTCAACAGTATTTTTCCGCAAAACGAGATAATTTCCTTCATATATTTACCTTGTAAATAGTAAAAGTACTTCTCCAACGTATACCCTATCTTTTAGGTCAAAGTTTAGCATGACACGTGGAGGCAGTTAGGACAAAGGTATAGACAAATAGTGAAAGGTATACAGACATACACCCATCTGGGAAAGCAGCAGTGAAGTATATTTATGCAAGTTAATATAAATATGTGAAGGATATCATTTCAATTTGTGGAAAAACACTATTGAATGTGCTTTTAAGGAGTGTAAAAGCTTTGTCAAACATGCCCAATATCAAATACACATATATTAGTGCATAATATAGAATTCAAGTTGACTAACATGGAAATATTGAATAAATTAAATAAATCACTTTAAAGTATTTATATCTATCATTTTTTTCTAAACTAATTTGTTTTAACTTATGAATCGATATATAATCTAACAATGTACATAATTGTTTCAGAGAGATCATGTAAAATATGCTATAATTAAATAATTTATTTAACTTTTTTAATCTCTTTGAATTAATCAAATAGATCTCATGTTAAGGAATGAATGTGCATATATTCTTGATTTCTTCACAATAACGAACATAGAGTATTTTTGTCACTGAAAAATCTGAATCAACATGAAAATAACAAACCACATGTGTTGAAATTGCCTGTAACTTCATCCAACAACTTATCAAGAAGGAATAAGTACCAGAAAATAACAGGCAAACAGTTTTATATATTACTAATATTCTCATCAGTATTAGTTTTTCACCCTTTGAAATGTCATTGTCCAGCATTTTACTCTTTTAGAAATATCAATTTATACCTTCACCAACAAGTTACAAAGCCCAACGTGGCAGCTTGCTATTGGCTCCAAAGTTTGAAATTAACAAATAACTAGAGTATAAGTAACTTACTGGGTGCATTAGTGATGGGACATATGCGTCTTTCTCAATATACATTATTGTGATGTGTGAGGAAAAAAGAATGGCTTGAATGATGCATTTTTGTCCATAACACTGGCGTTACATGTTTGGTTGCTTCGCTTTGCCAAAGAGATAAGGTATTAGCCAAAATGTTTGACTTTTTTTAATTTGATGGCTCATGCCTTTTATTCCAATTAATTTAGGAAACACACTTTCATGTGTGTAATTAACTTTGACATTTGATTTGTTTTTATCTTATTGAATTTCATTGGAAAACCAAAAAAAGACGGATTATTATTACGATATGTAATAGTTTCTTCGGTTCTCAATATAAGAACTAAATAATTTATAGAAATTAAGAGAATTAGTTAATCACAAAACATGTTTACCATATTTAATCATAGACATTGGGATTATCACATCACTTGATAATGGAAAAAAATTAGGAAAAAATGGTTAAAAGTGCATATTTGAAAATCACAATGAGAAAAAGAGAGTTGATGCAAGTAACTCATTGGGCTCGTTTGGCAAAGCAATTGTAAAAGTTAAACGCACGTTTAACAGCATTTTTCTGCGAAACGAGATAATCTCTTTAACATATTTACCTCGGCTTACGTAAAAGTACTTCTCTAACACTTTCCCAAACGAGCATATTTTCAATTGCAACAGTGCAATTTATTTTCTACTTTTTTTCATAACAATTAACAGAAGTCATTTTACATATGGTTAAAGTTATATATGCTACAAATAATATATATGTATGTATGTATGTTATAAGTTGCACGCGTCCAAGTTGAGACCATTCTGTCAAATAAAATTGGTTAAAAGAAGCACTTTTAACCAATTTTATAAAAAATATATAAATTTAGAATATAGAAGTTGATTGACATATTATATTAATGATGAAGTTAACTTCTAATTAAGTAGCTACTGCATTATAGGATAGAGAAGAACAGAGAAGACGACTGGAGGGAGTAAAATTGGATTCAATGCATCTCGTGAGTTTGCATAGTAATATTGATATAAAAATTAACATTAATTTAGTTTACCAATTGATCCCTGGCTCAGTGGTGATTGAGGCTGAGCTTGGTAGGGTGAACTATGATTTGATCCCCTGTATAGCCAATTGGGAGAGGGTTGGAACCTAACCACCTAGAACTGTTTCCCTGAATCTAGATTAATATTGGGTGGGTTTTCACAAAAAAAAAACATTAATTTAGTTTGATATTCATTTGATGCCATCCCATCAAATCATGCTACGTATCCTAAGATATAAAATGAGATGTGACTATAAACTTCCATGAACTGTACGAAATTTGCTTCAATTTGTATGTAAGAGGAAAAAAAGGACCATAGAGAAAGGTCAAATTTGTTTTTGTACAAATCAAGTCCCTTAATGCAAGTAATATAACAGAAAAAATAATGAAGAACGATTAAGATTTGTAAGGATTTGGATTCAATGCATCTTGTGAGTTCCAATCCAATTATATTGAAAAAGAATCTTTAAAATCCATTTTGATATAACATCTATTATTCCATACATTATATACTACCAGAAAAATGCCATTTAGCGACGGAAAAATCCATCGCTAAATGACTATTTTTCATCAAAAAATTTCTATTTAGCGATGGAAAATATTAGCGACCCTCGTTTTAATGATAGAAAATAGTTATTTAACGACGGATTTTCCATCGCTAAATGATATTTTTCTGGTAGTATATAAGATACAGGTAATATAAAGATCAAAACGTTGGTTAGAATTAATGATACGTAATTAATAGATATAAAATTGAAATAGGACAACGGAAAGGTCAGGTTGGTGTCCTTTAATGCAATTCACTGAAATACTGAATAGAACATATTGTTTTTTTTACCAGAAACTGAATAGAACAGAATAAATGTTACGTTCAAATAAAACTGATTTAATTTATAAAAAATATCCCATGTATCGACTTTAAAAATAATTAAATAATAATTATAATCACATACAATATCATTGGAAAAATTTCACTCTTTCTATTTGGGGGATCTTTCATTAATTTAATTACGATAATTAGATAATTGGTTTGTTTGGAACAACGTTTCCAAAAGCCAAACACACGTTCAACAGTGTTTTTCCGCAAAACGAGATAATCTCCTCCACATATTTATTTCAACTTGCGTAAAAGTATTTCTCTACCGTGTTTTTAAACGGACCCAATGTTTGGGTCAGAATTAATCTTTTCAACTAACTGCTTCGAAGAGGGTTAAAAATCACACATCAAAAGTAAAAACTAATAAGAATTTTCAAGACGAAAAGTGTGTGATTAGAATCCAAAGAAACAAACCTAACTTCAAACTGATAAAAATATTTCATATCTAATCGTGGATCATCATTATGAGTCCAAATATTAAATTGAATTCAATGGACATTTTTATTCCTTTGACGAAAATTAAAGGCCATTCCTTGTTTTGCGCAATCCAATCTCCCCTGGAAATCTTATGCCTCATTTGGTACGCATAATTCATTTCGATGGATATAAATATGGAAATGAATATGGATGTGAATGTGAAAATGGAAATGGATGTGGATGTGGAAATGGAAATGAGGTTTAAAAATATGTTTGGTATGTCATGGAAATGAGGTATAATTTTTAGATGAAAAGACCTAAAAGAATTTCTAAATTAAAAAAAATTTTAACTTTTAAAACTATCTAAATCAAATTAAAAAATTTTTTAAAAATTTTTTAGATGGAATTATCGCCATGAATTTACAAATCCAAGCCTTTGAGATGGAATTATAAAACCATGATTTTGGTAAAATTGGCTTCTATGTGGAAGCCAATTCCATGGTACCAAACATGCATGGATATGGAAATCAATTCCATTTCTATATCCATACCTTTAAATTTCATGGTACCAATGCCCTTGGTTCATCTCATTCGTTGACTTCTTTACTAATTTCATCATAAATGCTTCAATTAATTTAATGGACCATATTGTACTTCACATCTGCCGGTCAAGTTCAATTTAAAAGAGTGTTCCACGAACAACGTGTATGTTCATGTGTCTGACATTGGTCTTGTTTATCAAAACGTTTGGAAAGATCAAACGTATGTTTAATAGTGTTATTTCGTAAAACGAGATAATCTCCTTCACATATTTACTTTGATTTGAGTAAAAGTACTTCTCTACCGCGTTTTTAAATGGGCACATTGATGAAATAAAAGAAAATAACTACACCAGATCAGCTAGCTTCCATTCTTTCTATAAACCATAACTATAATAATTTGATCTCACGTTATGTATCATTGGATCAAAAAGTTCAAATTAATTACTCTGACTCTTATAAAAGGAAACGTAGAAGACAAATTCATGAGAGTACCAATACTTTTCATGTGTAAAAATTCATCAAATCTCTCTGGTCAATAAAATTTTTTAACTAAGACTTCTGACCAATTTTCTCTATCATAGATTTCATACTCTTATTTGAAGAGATTGGGTGAAATTTTAATCACTTTGGAGCCTTAACATAGACTGTATCAATCATAAAAAAATCATTTAAATAGTTTTTTAAATTTACTAATTAAAATGAGTGGGAAAAACTTTCATTAATTTATTTGGAGTTGATTATTTATTTTTGTGTACGATCAAATTAACTAATTAATTACCTGCAGGGTGTCTTTTTTTTATATGCTTTTACTAAAGAGCATGGAATTATTGCAAGGTTTCAAGTAAAAGACTTGATAAGCCCAAATAATAAATTAAGGGTGTAGTCCTGTTATTATTTTTTTACACGGAAATCTATCATTGTATGCTTCTCATTTGTAATTGGACTTACAGGTAATTAAGTCTCTTCTCCGTGACTTGATTGTAATTTCATTTAATCTTTATTATTGCCACCCAAGGATATTCCTAATATTTTTAAAAAGAAAACAAAATAAAAACTAGCATTAATTTTATACCCAAGCAAGCGAAGACTGCTTCGTCATGACGCTGGGAACGTGACAGCTTAAAGAAGAAAGAATGGTGATTTGCCATCGAAATCTATAACAGTAATGGTCAAGGAATGAACCGAATTTATTATTAGGATCAGAAGCAAGAGAATTAATTAATTACATTAAAGTATATAATAATTTAATAACAAAAAATGATTAATTCGAAGTTTTAAAAAAAGCAAGAATTAATTATCAGCATATATATATGGTGAAATTAACGAATATCAAATGATTACATGCATGCATGTCCTTCCAAGGAAATCAATGGGAATGGCTACTGGCTACCTTAATCCTTCTTGTTCATATTGGTGGGTATGCCTTACAAAAGGCAAAAGGGTGAGAAAATTAAGGAAGAATTACTTTAAAGTCCCGCACTACGAATTAATTACTCTGAGGTCTGAAGAGGTTGTTAATGGTAATTCCTTCAATTGTCAATGATGCTTCTCGACTTATTATTAACAACCTCTTAGGACTTTAGAGTAATTAATTCATTATTACGGGACCTAAATGCAATTATCCTGAAAATTAAATGTTGATATTTAGGTGCGTGTTTGTGTACAATTTTCCCCTAAAGAATAAGTTAATAGTCACATTATCGTTTAACCAAATCTGGAATCTTCTACTCTCTCTTGAGCAGATTTTGATTCGCAATCTCTTCGAATAAATTCCCATAACACAAAAAAGCCTTAACCCCCGTGCATGCATTTCAACACAACCTTGTGTGGTGATATTGACTTGAACATGTGTGTCCACACAAAACTAATACCCACACAAGAAAAATAAAATGTTATAATAATAAATATCGGTGTGTGAATCATATTAGACTTGTTTGGAACAATGTTTCTAAAAGCCAAACGTATGTTCAGCAGTGTTTTTCCCCAAAACAATATATTCCCATCCCTATATTTGCCTCGACTTGCGTAAAAATATTTCTCTACCTCGTTCCCAAACGGACTCATTATATTATATGGAAAATTACTCAAAGGCCTCAAACAACAGACTTAAACACAAAATGACCCTAAAAGTTTACAAAATTATCATAAGATCCTAGGAGTAGCTGTTGAGGTTGTTAATAAAGGCTAATAAGATTATTAATGACAACCTCAGCAGCTACTCCTTGAACCTTATAATGATTTTGTGAATCTTTGAGATCATTTTATGGTTAATTCTTGGGGCCTCTGGTTAATTTTCCCCATATTATATGGCTTAACTGAACTTTCGAGTGTGTGCGGTTGAAGACAACAGATAATAATATTACTAAATAACAATTAAACATAAGATGCAAGGATCCAAAAGAAGATTATAGCGAAGGTGATATAGACATTTTTCATCAATAATTAATTTTAGTGCATGTGTGTGTGTGTGTGTGTGTCTATGTATTCAATTACAGTACACAGGAAAAGAAAACATGGTGCTGTGTGTGTGTGTGTGTGTGTGTGTGTTATCTAGATATATAGAGAGTGGTATGTAGGAATTGCTTGAGGGATAGGGCAAGTGGGGATTTGATAAGGAATATATAGGCGACACGCGTGTTATTAATTACAGCTTAGAGAGAGAGAGACAGAGAGGACTCATTAACCCTAATTTTATTTAATTCATGCATTAACTGATTGATGACTAACCAAATGAGAAAACAAGTTTACTAATTTGAGAATCAAAATAAATTATATCAATATTCCAGTATGGAATGCTTGTCAATTCCAATAGAGAGTAATTTACCAATTTTTAGTCGCCACTTCCACCATGCTTCACAGAGGATTTTTTTTTAAATATAATAAATTTTAAAAATTCGATAGTTTTTAAATAGCCTCCTTATTTAGTATAAATCATGTGTAAAGATCTTCAAAACAGAATTATTTAGATGTAGCTGAAGATATGTTATTCACAATTTAAGAACCATTGCATGTGCTGGAAATGAATTACACCCAATCAATTTTAGATTTTTGTATCAATAAAATTTTTGAACATACATTTCTAATAATGTTTCATTTAATAAATTTACAAGAATTGTGAGGGGCTGGTTTGAAAGAATGGCAGGTTGGTATGGTTGTGTGTGAAAAGATTGGAAGCTGTGTGCGTGTGTCTCTATTATATGAGGAAGGTGTGAGGGCATAAAGTGATTGAACATTTAATATTAGGAGTCAATGGTCAACAAAATAAGCAAAACCAGTTAGCATATTATGGCCAAACAATGTGCTTATACCGCATGTTTAACAGTGTTTTTCTGTAAAATGAGACAATCTCTTTCACGTATTTATCTCGACTTGTGTGAATAAACGCATAAATACTTCTCCACCACTTTACCAAACGGAGTCTATATATCATAGCCTGCATTTCGTGCTTCCTTTTACACTCTGGTGGCAGTACTGATTCTCTCCTCCCTCTTATCTCCTTTCTTAATTGCCTTTTTGTTTTTTTACTCTCATTTTTTAAAACTTCTTAAAGCAACTTAAAAAAAAAAAGGGAACACCAAGTTTTGAGAAATTCATGCATGTATATATGGTTTATGTTCTTTTTTCCCCTAGATATATTAATATCACTCTCTGCGTCGTGATATAAGTCATATTTAAAAAAAAAACTTTTACGATTCTAATACTACCAGAAAAATGTTATTTAACGACGGAAAATTCATAGTTAAATGGTTATTTTCTGTCGCTAATTTTTTCCGTCTTTAAATGAAAATTTTTCAATAAAAAATAGCGATTTAACGATGAATTTTTCCGTCGCTAAATGTTATCTTTGATATAAATATAAATAATTTTGCAAGAATTTATGTAGCATTAATTACTTTATCTGATATACATGTATGTATCCTCCGTTTTCAATTTTCAATATGGAGACATAGAGTGTATTGTTTAAAAAAATTCCAGATGCTTATTATGGGTAAAGCTAAAAATTAGAATAGTTTATAGACAATTATAATGATATGTTTAATTTATAGACAATTCTAAATAATGTTACTTTATATATATATTTATTGGGATAGTAATATTAACGTTTGTATACATCTATAAAAATGTCACTTGAATATTTGAACAATAAATAATAATATAAATAAAAACAAATATTGTTTATTTCAGTTTCTTATAAAAAAGGGAAAGCAATGAATTAAAGGGCCTACGCTATCGTATATTTCAGCTTCGTCCATGATTATATATATATATGAAATTAATGAAAAATAAAGTGAAAAAAAAAGGAGAAAATAGAGGAAAATCGTTTATTAACAAATTAATTGGATAATAGAATTTGTACAATGTGAAATGTAGTTACATAGTGGAAAAGATCATTTGCATTTACATTTTTAAAATTTTTATGCAACTAACCTTTTCCATTATGAAAGTGAGTTTTTAAAATATACAACTGAAATTTCGGATAACCCCTTTTTCTAATTAATTTGTCAGTAATGATTTTTTTCTCAATTCTCCCAAAAACAAATTTTTGGTGTATATTTATATATAAATATAAAGTGGTTTAAACCTCCATTCATGTTCGTACAGCCTATGTTGGACGTTGGCTAGATATTATTACATGCGGACCATTTTATATATGACCATACCAAGTAATTAAAATCCCTTATTAAAAGCAGGTTTGGATCAATAAAAATTTTAGAAAAAGGAAATGGAAAATTGCCATTTTTCATTACTCTCTCATGTTTGGTTCGTCACTTTGCCAAACAAATATTTTTCGGTGGTGCCAAATTCTTCATCATGTATGGAAAGCAATCTTCCCATTCAAATCGCAACCTAGGGGCATTCTAAGTCACGATCTGAGAACAAATCATTTTTCAACCGTGCGTATTAAACATACCATATAAAAAAATCTCTTGTTCTCCTTGTTTCCATTCCCATCAATTAATTGTTTGATCCAAACAAACCTTGAGAATAATACTAAAAGTGTCCATAACTGTCATTTTGAGCAAATCTCCACTAACAGGGCTCTCTTGCTGTTAAGGTAAATATTCCATTCCCTGCTTTCACTCTATTTTTACGCTGCACATACATTTATATATATATATATATATATGTTCAAGTTGTATGTGTGTGTGTTTTTTTTTAATTGCACTTTGGCAGATTTCAAAGATACCACTTCTTACACAAAGCAAATATTTTATACTATATTTTTAACGGGGGAAATTAACAATATTAAAGTAATAGGTTTGTTTGGCATTCTGTTTAGAAAAACCAAAAACCCGTTTAATAGTATTTTTCACAAAACAATATAATCTCCTTCACATATTTATTTCGATTTACATAAAAACGATTATCCACCGTATTCTTAAACGGGCCCAATGCGTATACGGGTACAGCCGGTTGTGTAAAGAAATAAAATATTGCCCACAGAAGTTCTACTTTACTTTATATATTTAAGCGACTATCAATCAGAATTAATAAGGACATGTCACTCCCCTTTTCTGTTTTTAAGTTATTTATAGTATATTTTATAAAGATTAAGAAAAATCTCAAATCTCATTAATTTTATCTTAAAATTTTATGAACTCTAAACTTTATCTATATTTAATATTTACGGCTAGCATAACACATGAAAATGAAATTAACATATATAGATAAATTTTTTCATTCACATGAAAAAAATTAATAAGATAGCCTGTAAATATGGTTGAATAAAACATTCTCGTTTTACACTATTTATGTCTTTTATCATAAACGCACTAGTTTATTTTTTTCAATATAATCAAGTATAACTGTGAAAGTAAATACCAGTTCCTTGACAAATGGCCATTATAGTTAATTCAAACGGTGGCAAAAAAGATTAATGCGACAATTAAATAGTAAATTGCCTCTATTATTTTTTTATGGAAAATTTTTAGGAAAGGGGTTGGGTTCACCTACGATCCAAGGGCAATGCACCTAACTCATGATCCACTGGGGCCTGTCCCTGTGGGCACGGGAGCATGACAAGCAAGCCATTTTCTATCTGGCCACACAGGTAGAATCACTCAACTTCACTTAGCTATGGAGATGCCTCTCCAAGCGCTGCGACTGGAGCCACAACAAAGTGACCTCTCCCAGGATTGAACCCTCTCTTTTTTAAGTGAGAGTACTGATCCAAACCTTTACCAGCTGAACCCACGGACGGGGTAAATTGCGTCTTATTTTTACCGCTGCGCAAGCTACTTTCCCAATTTAATAAACAATATATAAAACACTGTTGCTTATTAAATTTCTATATTGTGAGAGAGGGGAAAAGGGAAAGAACCAGATTGGTAAGAGAAACCGAGCATGAGAGAGAGAGAGAGAGGAAAGTCCAAAAGCATTCGTGAGAAACGAAAACGGTTTGTTCCCATGCGCATATATATATATATATATGTATATATGAATGTGTGAGCGAGAGAGAGCAGAAGCAGAGAGATTAAAGTCAAGATCCTAAGGGTGTAAGAGTCTGGACCATTCTGCCTCAAGCTACTTCGCTTAGCTCGCCTCACTCTTTAAATACCCCCACCGCGCGTCTTCCTCTTCCCTCCTAACCGAGATCCAAGCTCAAGAATGGTGGGTTTCGTTTTCTCTTCACTTTCTTCTACATGCCTCTTTTTGTTACTTTCTCTTCTCACGAATCAACCTTCTTGTACTGCTTCCCTTTTCTGATTCATAAATTTCCCCCCTAATTTATGCAGGAATTGGAGCATCAGCAGTCAGCCACATGGGAAGGCTACGTGAATTGGAGGAACAAACCCG
>JANTPZ010091688.1:0-18549 GCA_025593235.1 Vachellia pachyceras
TATATATATAGCTTTCTGGGAGTTGAAGGTGTAGCTTGAAGAGCTTTGGGTTTATTTGAAGAATATTATTAAAGATGGTGAGAGGGAAGACACAGATGAAGCGTATAGAGAACGCAACGAGCAGGCAAGTGACCTTCTCAAAGAGACGAAATGGACTTTTAAAGAAAGCGTTTGAGCTCTCTGTTCTTTGTGATGCTGAGATTGCTCTTATCATCTTCTCTCCCAGAGGCAGGCTCTATGAATATGCAAGCTCCAGGTATCTGTGTGTGTGTTCATCTTCTTCTTCTTCTTCACACTATTATTTACTTCTTCTTCAACTCCATATTGTTTAGTTTTTTTTATATAGGGTTTAATTAACCATACCTTTTAATTAAGTACAATTAGTTACGGATGAAATTATTTTTAAATTTGAATAAACTCATGGCTTATAGCATCCATTCACTAAAATCTGTTTGTTTATGATATGGAATTACGCTCTTTTGTTCATATAGTTCTTTTTCTAATATTATCAGCGGGAATCTAGGTTATTAATATTAACACCCTATACGGTAAATTTTGTCCAAGAAGTGTACCATACACACACACACATATTGTAAGATCACTAGTGTTTTTAATTCAACAAGAGTACACACAAGCTTTTCTAACTCCAATGCTTGTTATGTATTTAACATTGCAATTATTTGCATATTAGTTCTACATATAATGAGTCAATGGAAATTATTTGGAAACATGGAACATTGTTTTGAAGCAAAAATTTATATCCTCTTATATTTAGATCTGGAAGGTCTGCGTATGTATATTCCTCATCTTCTTCACTACTATTACTTTACTTTTCTTCAACCCCATGTATTGTTTAGCTAATTTGTTTGGGTATAGGTAACTAAGCACACATTTAAGAACGATAATGTCTTACACTTCATCAGTACACTACGTTACGGAAGAAAAAGAGTTAAAATTTATAATTTTAGTTTATAAATTTGAATCAACATATAAGGCTTATCATCAACAGTACACTAAAATGTGTTTATTTATGACGTGGATTTACTCTCTTTTATTCTTTGTGTTCATTTTTTTATCATCATATGATAGTTAATTAACTTTTATTGACAAGAGCGAGAGATTTTGTTACCCTATACGGTAAATTTTTGTGCCAGAAGTGTACCATATATGTGTATATATCGTAAGATCACTGTTGTTTCAATTCAACAAGGGTACACATGCTTTTCTCATTCCAATGATGGTTATGTACTTTAAGATTGTAATTGTATATCAATTCTAAGTATAATTGTGATTCTTCTTCTTTTTATATTGGACTTGAAAAATATTAATTCCCAGCTAGCCAATCCTCCGATATTCACCAAGTGTCAAGTACAAATAGTACAGAACAATCCAAAAACACAAATACAAAGTTGGAATGTAAAAAAAGGTGCAAAAACCTTTCACACATGTAATTTTAAATGAAAAGTTGTAAGACCCTCTTGTTGCAAAGTCAAACTTTATCCAAGACCTTGATGATCACCCATGAATGACCGTTTTAGAGTCGCCATTGAAAGTAGTTGCTTGAAGTCTTTTATATTTTGGTAGTGTTAGTTGTAATAATACGCAATATAGCTTAAGACAAGGGTGAGAAACTGCATCTTTGAATGCATTATCTTCTATAAGTGCAAAGCTAGTTAAACATTAGTAGTACAATGTAGATGTATTTCAAGGTTGATCTCATGAGGAATTTTTCGGTTTAATGTAAACCAGTCTCACTGGATCATACAATTATATTATGATTTCCAAATAACAACTACTTAAAACTAAGGGTTAAGGTGCAAAAACACACATAACTTATACCCAATGTGCAAAAACAAAAATGAACTTTTTAACTACAAAAAGTAAGGGACGTTATTAGGTGGTTTTAATGGTTGTGTCATTTTTACTCCGATTTTAAAGTGCATGACAATTTTTACCCCTGAGAAAAGTATATGGATATTTTTGCACATAGGATATAAGTTCATGGGTCATTTCTCACTTTAATCCTAAAACTAGTTGGTTAATTGCAATCAACCGCAACTAATGATTGGAAAATCAAAAATTGGGATCTAACACCTTACTGGTTAGCTAATGTTTTGCTCCTTTTCTTGATTGACTGCCTTATCTATCATACGCACATATAGCCACCTTATTGGGGGTTTATTATTATCCTAGCCACATAGCCATTTTTCTTGCACTAGAATTATGCTCTATTTGACTTCACATCTTGTCAACGTGTTTGTTCTTTGACATAATAATTCAACTATGAACTTGTTACTGTCACAGTACCATTAACACCATGATATATCTCTAGTCTAAGATAACCATGCTCCTCTTTTAGCTTCAGATTATAATTCAGCTCTGTTCTCTTGATCGTGACTGCTGATCTGTCAGTAATTAGAAAATTTGATTGTTGCTGTATAGTATGCAATTATAAAGAAGCCTCCCAAAGAAGCAACCAAACTCCACCATTCAATCAGGAAATTAATTAATACTAAATAGGAGCTAATGGGAGGCTTAATGAAACAGAAAAAATTAAAAAAAAAGTTTATAGAAAAAAAAAACGCTTAAAAAGTATGGAATTCATTTGGCTAGACGAGAAATCGATCACATACCATTTCCTAAGCTTAACAATCCTGCTCATCCACAATATTAATTGAGTTTAATTCAGCTTTATTTTTCTGGCTTCGTCTCATTATTCCCTCCCCAAATCACCATTCAATGATCAGACTAGGAATTAAACTACAAACTAACCAAAATCTTGATGTGATTTAATGTTTACCTTTCTCAAATTGACTTATTCTTGATGATGAAGATGAATGAAATACTCGAGTGTTTAGTTCATGTATTAATTAGATGTCAAATTATGGGATTGGGGAGTTTTGTAATAGGAAGCTCTCACCTCTTCTGTTAAAATCCTACTTGATACACTCAATTAGGATTATCATAAGTATTATTCATACAATTCTTATTTTAATCCGATGTCTCTTTTGCTCAAAAAAAAAAATCCAATGTCTCAAATATCTTCTTTTGAACTGTGTTTTAGCTCATGTATTATATATATCAAATTATTTGAATTGTATATAGCAATCTATGTAAGTGTATGGGTCGCAACAAGTAATATAAATTATACCAAGTGAGTATTGATTGTTTCTACACCTATTTGGTTTCAAAATTTGGGAAAGCATAAATTTCACACTTTTGCCTAATTTCAATAACATAATCGATAAATCAGAGTATAATAAACTGTAGAATAAACCTACATTAGAATTAGATAGATATCTTTGGTTATTTTAAAAAAGAAGCCTTGTAGTCTAGTGAGATGGGTACTCTATAAGTGGGGAGGTCATAGATTGAATCCCCTTTATAACCTCAAGCCATTATTGTCTGCCTCTTTAATTAAAAAAGTGTTTATTTTTAGAAGCTTGGACATGATATAAAGGGCTATTTCGTACAAAGGGATTTAAAATTTGAAAAGGTGGATTTATAAAATTTTAACAAAGAAGAGAAGATGTATGATAAAAAGTTAAGAAAATTAATTAAAAATTTTATGAACCCCAGTTTTTTATTTTTTTTTTTAAATTTGACTCTTGAAATTTTGTTCTCCCTTCCTTTCCTCCAAATCCTTCATATCAAACACCCCCTATAACTATTGTTCTTAAACGTATTTTATAGTATATGAAAATACACACTCTAAATTGCTTTTAGTTGATTGCATTACTAGTCTTGGATTCAATCCTCCTTCTAAGCATCTCTCAGAATCAAAGAGGTTTATAAAGTAATTTGTCTACAAGCAAAACAATCCATTTAAGATTACAAACTTCAAGTACCAACACATATTCCCTATCAGTAATCCCTAATTAATAAATAGCCACTAACTAAAACTTGTCAAGCACACCATGAAACACATGTGCCAGTGAAATAAAATTAGAGAGTAGAAAACATACACCTATCCACAAATAATGCTTCAGCAGTATTCCTACGAAAACATGTTTCAGCCACTCATGATCTGACTTACAAGAAAACAATTCATTTAATTTGCATTAGAAACCTTTCAAAAGCTCCAAAACCTTTCTCCATAGAATGGGTTTGATAAGTTCTAGGATCTAGAACTCATCAATCTCTCCTAATTTCTCTCAAATGCAAGCATCTCACAATTAAGAGATACAAGAAGCCAAGAGGAAAGGAGAATCTCCCATACTCAGAATAATATTCATTCCTTTATTTCCTGCATAACCGTGCTTACAAAAGGGCTAGAGTATTTATAGACAGAAATTGAAACTACCTCTCTTAAACTCAACTCCCACTAACTAAACAACTAACTCCCACTATGCCACTAACATATAAACTGACTCATTACTTAATTAAAAATAATTAACAGACAGTTATGACTAAATCACAATAACTGATTTCCTATATCTACGCCACTAATCTGTTCAGCATCCTATCATTACTCCCTCCTATGAAAACCACATTGTCCTCAAGGTGGAATTTGAGGTCCTTCCTTTAGGCTCGCTGGAGCAGGATTGCGTCAACCAGTAGACACGACAATAAGCCACAGCGGCACCCGAACTGGACTGGAGCAGAGCAAGCGATCTGGGTTGGCAACGGAGCCGGGGCATTGAGACCTGGTCGCGCGTTGAGTACTCGACGGAGCTTGCGACCACTACTGAGCGTACGACGAAACGAGACGGAGCTGACGACGAGCAACGCACTTGTACCCATGAGCAGCGTTGACGATTGGAGACGGGGACTATGGGCGAGTTGCGATGACGAATTGGAACTACCGCGCAACTCGATTTGGGTAGACGCCTTCAACAGTGGGCCCGACACGACGATTTGGGGGGCGGGGGAAGCGATGGAGGAAAGCAACCTGGAAGGGAGAACAGCACGAGCAGAGCAGCGGTGGCCTGGAAACTGGACGACGAGCGACGCACTGGACGACGAACATTTTGGGACTGGATGACGTGTTCGGAATGGATGACGAACAGGTTGTGTTTTTTTTATATAAAGGCTATTTGTGAGAACATAAGCAAGTATCTCGCTTAACCCGCACAGGTAGCCAAGCCCAGTAGAGGCTCTGATACCAAAATGATGAGTTTGAGGATCTAGAACTCATCAAGCTCTTCTAGTTTCTTTCCTTAAGCAAGCATCTCACTGATGAGTTCCAGGATCTAGAACTCATCAAGTTCTTCTAGTTTCTCTCCTTAAGCAAGCATCTCACTTAATGGGAGATAAAAGAAGCCAAGAGGAAAGGAGAATCTCCAATACTCAATACAAATTATGATTTCAATTCATCGATGTCTCACTTGATTACAACCTAGGATATTTATAGAAGGAGAAATATAACTGACTCTAAATCCTTCCATAACCGCACTAACTCATCCCACTAACTCCTACATGCATAACTGACCCACCAATTACACAATTAATAAATAATTTAAACAAATACATAACTAATTAAATAATTAAATAAAGACTTAGTCAAACAACTAACTCCCTATTCCTAGGATCCTATCATTACTCCCTCCCTTGAAAACCACCTTGCCCTCAAGGTGGTGTTTCTTCCACAAGTTCGATAGAAGCTGGAACAGATGAAATGGACTGGACGGACGCACGAGGCAACGAAGTGGACTGGATGCACTTGAAAACTAGGGGATGAACTTGTTCGCACGATCCAGACTGGGCAAAGGAACACGATCAGTTGGCAATGAGCACATGGCAACGAAACAGGGACGAGTACGAGGCACCGAGATCGGGCGAGCGCAGAACCAGGGACTCCGATGGGATTTCTCTCGACTGAGCATGTGACAGCGACTGGGGTTGTGACGGTGAAGTGGAGTGGAACGGCACGACCCAGATGAAGGAGACGAACTTAACAGAGATGCCGCGACACACGAACTGGTGCGAGTTGACGATTGGCGACGGGGATGATTGGCGAATTGCGACGGTGAGAACAAGCGGTGCTCAACAAGGGGCGACTGGTTGTGGGCAACGGGGATAGCGTGGACGGTCGACGAGATTGGGCGATGAGAACAGCATAGACTGCACGAACTCGGCTGAGGAAGCACGAACGCGGACGATGAAAGGTTTTTTTTTTTAATAAAAACTATCTGTGAGTACAAGCAAGGATCTCGCTTAACTGGCACAGGTAGCCCAACAATGGCTCTGATACCAAATGATAAGTTCCAGGATCTAGAACTCATCAATCTCTCCTAATTTCTCTCAAATACAAGCATCTCACAATTAAGAGATAAAAGAAGCCAAGAGGAAAGGAGGATCTCCCATACTAAGAATAATATTCATTCATTCATTTCCTGCATAACCGTGCTTACAAAAGGGCTAGAGTATTTATAAACATAAATAGAAACTACCTCTCCTAAACTCAACTTCCACTAACTAAACAACTAACTCCCACTATGCCACTAACATATAAACTGACTCATTACTTAATTAAAAATAATTAACAGACAGTTATGACTAAATCACAATAACTGATTTCCTATATCTACGCCACTAACCTGTTCAGCATCCTATCAGGGTTTTATCTGTTTTGGTTACCTTTTGTGCCACTTAGTGGAATTTTTTCTCTTCTAACTCAACTCTAGCTCGATTTCATCTCCATAAATATCATCATTTAGCTTCAAATGATAAGAGTGAGGCCAAACTAAGCATCTTCTCAAGCAAGTTACATTATTTACTTGCAAAGCACATTTTCATGCAGATGAATGAATAAGCAAAAAATGCAGATGAATGAATAAGCAGATAATAGCCCAAAAGACCTTAAAATTTATGGAAAAGAGACACAAACGGTACGAATTTTCGTAGCCAACATGCTGCTGATTGATATAGGATTAAATAAGCATTATTCACATAAATACTATCCTTTGTCTATCTTCAAGTACCACCTCACGAAAGATAGATAGAGAGATATGAGATTGAAGAGGTAGACACAAAATATTGAGAAGCTTTGAGGGTGAACTTAAAAATTGTCTTGCTAGTATGTTCTCTCGTAGTCTTTGAAATTGATTTCTTATGTTGATTCTATTGGTTTTATGCCAGCAAACATATGTTTGCATGTTCTTCTATTCCCCTTGCCTAAAACTTCGTGTCCTCAAAATTGAGCTTGACTGAAAAAAAAAATTGGAGCGACCTTTAGTGGAAAATAAAAGAGAAAATAACTATGAGGTCTAGAAGAAGGAATGTAATAATCAAAATGTCCCACAACAAGTAGATAGCATGCAATGGCAAATTTTGGTGCATAAAATGGCAACAGGTTCAGGTTGCTCACTTATTGTGAGAGGTTTTTTAATAATTACATTTATTCTTTAGAACTTCAAATAGTTTCCCAAAATAAATCTAGGCTATTGAGTACTTCCTCCGGTCTTGCTTTGGGGATGACGTTTATATTTGTAAGAGACACTAATTGCCCAAAATACATCCATAGGGTTGGCGACTGTGCCTATTCTGTGTTTATGTGTGAATTTATTCTCCCCTACAATGACTGTTTCACAGGTAATTGGTCAATTGCCAATAGTATTTTTAAATTTAAAAAAAAATTCAATAAGTAAATCAATTGAGAGATTGGTTTACAATTTATAGGTTTGGCTGTACTGATTCCATTTATAAAACCCTTTTAATTAAATTATACAAATTACGAAAAGTGGTTGAAATTTGTTGTTGTTCTTTCTTTCTTTGTTTTTTTCAAAAATGGCCTAAACATTCCAAAATTATCCTTTCTTTGGTATTTTTTTGGCTCATGAAAAATGTGGCAAAGTCCCAATGTAAAATATAATTCTTCAAAATGAGAGAATGGTTATAAATATGAAGGGCATACTTCAAAAAAAAAATTAAAAAATGCTTCTTGAATTATTAATATCCTCTTGTGGTATCATCCCCGTAATTAGGACATAAGTGGAGATCAATCTCTTAATAAAGCCTATTTTCATTCATTCACGAATACAAGCAAAAAAATTAACAGCTTGCAGAGAAAATTCAATTTCATTCATCATCTAAAAATAGCTTACAATATGTTCCTTTAAATAAGCAAAGAACAACCTAATGTGAGTAAGACTCTTTGAAAACCCCAATTGAGCTAGTTGATTTAAAAGATCGTTTGGATAATCCAAATTATCTAAAAACCCTTTCAAATCTTCCAATTATCCACAATTCTAAAGAAACTATTTTAAATAATAAAATCGCTCTATTACATGCCATCTTGAATATGATTTTTTACCTGTCTTCCTTCACGTTCACCATTTGGAAGTTGAATGCTGCCCGGACCAGCACTTGGAATATAATTGCCAACTACTGCTTTTTTTAACCTTTTTTTTCTGGTTGAGTTTCTCCCACTTATCCATTGTCATGTAAAGTGATAGAATTACCCTCTGTATGATCTTTTTGAGCTTCAATACTTATTCTTGTTCTTTATTTTCTTAGTCAAGATTTTGGAGTTGGGGTTCTTGATAATGTTCTTTATTTTCTTAGTCAGGATTTTGGAGTTGGATCTCTTGATTATTCTGGTATATATCCATTGAAGCAAATCATTCCTTCAATCCATTACTTATTTTCCCTATTTTGTTAAGGGTTTCTTCATAATATAGTCCTTTGTTTATAGAACAATATAGTTGATTGGACGAAGGCATATATAATATTATTGTAACAAACTAGACGCATTTCTGCATGTATTATATGGAATCTCAGCACTCTAAAAATCCCATTTCAATACACATATATAACACAAACCGATGCAGAAACCCTTTTTTAACGGCTGTAAACGAATCTTTTTGTACTAATATGCTATACTGATCATGGTTTAGTAGTAGTGTGGCCTACTATAAATTTTATATAATTTTTTTATTAACGTTGATTATTATATTGCTTCAACTTTTCACAGCATGCAGGCAACAATTGAACGTTACCGCAATCATAACAGAGATGCTCAAACAGCCTCCATATTTGTAGAACAAAATATGCAGGTTATTATTTCATTCTATTTGTTATCAATTTATTCTTATATTTCTTTTTTTTGTTACTCTGTTTTCTCTCTTCATTATATGCATAACATTTAATCAATGTTTTATCTATTGGAAGATAAAATTGAAAGTGGCTTTTTTTGACCCTTTTAACGAGTCAAAACTAATCTATAAACCAATTTCTTTGAATGATTTCTAAATTGTTGACTTTGTCAATTTGATACCTTTTCTATTTGATTAATAAATACCCATTAAGGACAATATGGTTCATTTGAATATATTTTCTAATTATAGGTATGTCTTATGGTATATGTTTTGAGATAAAGCTCCTACACTAATAAAGATATATTAGTCACAAATATACTTTAGTTTACCGCTAACCAAATAAAAAAAAGTAGTTTTCAGATGGTAACATTAAACTTAAGCACAACTTCAATTTGAAGCACAGGTTGTTCATATGCCTAACATTTTCAACTACACCAGACCTCAAACGACTCTGATGGTCTTTTCAACCTTGTAATTAGGCCATGCTAATGGCTAAGTAAGAAAATGAGTGAGAAGGAATTTAAATATCATGGCATAAATTATGTAATGCATGTACAAAAGCATCTTTTAAACTACTTCTGGGTATACCAATTAATTGAATTAACTCTTAATTCATTAGGCAATTAACTAATCATATGAATTAAATGCAAACCAAATTTGATCATGTGAGACTTATGGATATAACCCTATCCTTCAAGTGAATTGACCTAAACCCTAAAGGTATTGAGTTTATGGGTTGACATCACACTTCAACCTAAGCCCTTAAGATATTAAATTCATGGGCCTTCTAACATCAACTCACATTGACTCCTGACGATTTATTCCCACTCACAAAAGTGATATTACCTTCCGTCTTTAATATAAGACCGATTAACTAATTTGGAAAGATTAAGGAAGTTAAATAAATTATTCAGTTTTGACATATATTTAAAGTAATTTATTTAATTAGCTTCCTTAATCTATCAAATTTAATCAATTAAGTCTTATATTAGGACTGAAGGTAGTAACACACAAGAGTCCAACTCTTTGGAGAATACATGAACATTCAAACAATATCTATTGAACTTTAGAAGAAAGCATGCAAATGAATTTAACACCATATTGACTCAAAACCTTAAGGAATTAAGTCTTCAAGTCTTTGTGACATATCTAGTTAACGTCGTTTTTTCCATCAAATGAATTGGTTCAATGACCAATTCTCTAGTTTTGTAGTTTATCAGAATGTAGTGTTTGGGATAGTATATTGCAATTATTTTTTGAAGTGGGACCTCTACTTTTTATTGCTTCACTTTCTGCACAACAGACATTTGCATTGCAAGTGTTAGAACTTCTTATTCACTTCTACAATCTCATTTACCATCCATGAGAAGAGGAAAAAAATTCCAGTGACTCAAATCACTGTTTTCACCTTTAAAGGCTTGGAGCTCCAAGTTTGTTTTTCTTTTGAAAAAGCGTAGGTCAAGTTTATTATGTTCTTTAAGCCCATTGAGCCAATCAGATGCTGCAACATGGATTATTTTTGCACAATCCATCAATGTGTTTCAATGAAGGGCTTACAAGAGTGAAATAATTAAGGTGGCAGCATCTTATTGGCTCCATGGACCTAATAAAGTTGACCTAAGTTTTGTCTTCTTTTTTTTTTATGTGGCCAATGAACTCCAAGTATAGAAACCTTGGAAAGTGTTTTTCAGGTAAAAAAAACAAAGAAACCTTAGAAAGTGTTTGATTGTTAGGAAAAAAGTAAAAATTTGAACCGTTAATGCTAAATAATGGTCACATAATTAGAAAGTAAAACCTGTTCAGCTAAACTGAACTAACTTCACTAATTTTTTAATGTCTATAAATTATTATTACTCCTTCAGTTCTTAATATAAGATGTACTTTAATGAACAAACTAAACTTTAAAGTAGGTTATATGTAAGCGACTAGAGAAGTAGTATCTAGCTTCTACATGCAGGATGGAGGAGGGAGTGCCGGAAATAACTAATTGTTCTTCCATGAATAAATTAAACTATAAAGTGGGTTTTATACTAAGTACAATAGAAGTATCTGGTTTCTACATTTAAAACTGTGGGAGGGAGTACTTGAAATATTTACTTGTCCTTCCATGATTAACATAGTTAAATCATCTTCCTGAATATGCCTAGGTAGATGATTCCTTCTTCTTTTAGTATTTATAATTGTAATTGTTTGTATATGTTACAGTTGTTAAAGGTTACCCAACATTTGTTGCTTAAAGTGCAGAAAAATAGTTGAACTGTTACAAAATCAATTGCTGTCAAAAGCAAAAACAAAAAAAAAATGTTGCAGCAATTTGCGGTCCTGATGTTTGAAAGAAATTGTAATTTGCAGCATCTAAAACAAGAAACAGAGACCATGATGAAGAAGATTGAGCAGCTTGAGATTTCAAAGCGGTTTCAAGTCCTACCTTTTGAACTTGTTTAATTATATAAATATTCCAAGTAAAATTGCATTAATAGAAAAAGCAATTTTTTTTTTTTGGCTTTTGTGATTCCAATCTCTTAGGAAGCTCTTGGGAGAAGATGTTGGCTCATGCTCCGTAAAAGAATTAGAAGAGATAGAACAGCAATTGGAAAAGAGTGCAAGAAAAGTCCGTGAGAGGAAGGTCAGCTTTTAGTGTGTGTGTGTAAATTTTCACTCCAAAATTTTCATCAGAACTTGATTTTTGCCTAAACCCTAACCTTCTGCTTTTCAGAATCAATTTTTTAACGAACAAATCGAACAACTACAAGAAAAGGTAAGTGTCTGTATTAAATGGGAAGGTAGTTTAATACTTGTGTGATTTATCGTTGTAGAAATATGATAATGAACTGGAGGTTAATATATGAATAATTTCGTTTGGTCCTAGTTTAGAGAAATTTTGTTTATGTAATATAGTACATATGCAAGCGTAAGGTTCCATTCTGCCTGTGTGTGAATCCTACAAGTGGATTGCCATTGCATGTACACAGCCTGTTGGTGGGATGACCCTTTGAACTTATAAACTATACTCGGCTTCTTAGAGGTTATACCCTATGTGGATCAGATAGTCCTATCCGTGTGAACATTGGCCTCAGTGAGGTAACAATGTTACAAGTCCAAAG
This sequence comes from Vachellia pachyceras, assembly GCA_025593235.1. Classification (NCBI taxonomy): domain Eukaryota; kingdom Viridiplantae; phylum Streptophyta; class Magnoliopsida; order Fabales; family Fabaceae; genus Vachellia; species Vachellia pachyceras. The sequence goes on from JANTPZ010091688.1 coordinate 12,143, forward strand.
GGAGAACTCATCCCTAATGACTAGTTTACTGAGTGGGAGAACTCATTGCACTTATAAACCATGCTTTACTTGTAAGGCTTCCCGCAGTGGGACTCCTGACACATAATGCAAGTAATGTAAATCCCCTCTCCCATTGAACTGCATTTTTCCATTCACAGATGTTTTTTGATGAATTCTGGAGGTAATTGATAAGTGAATCAAGTTACTAATGAATAGATAGAAGTTAGTTAAACATGTTAGGCACATATTTTTCAGCATAATAATCACATCTCACATTTAGCCTCCCTTTTGTTTACGAATCTCCCTCCAAGATATATCAATCGGTTTGCTTATTGATTTAGAGTCTGACCATTTAAGGATTTACCAACTAGAGAAACATGACTGAGCTTGTTTTTATACAAACCAGGGGACAACCCTAGCTGCAGAAAATGCAAGGCTCTCTGAGAAGGTGATGTTGCAGTTTATTTTATCTGAGAAATCATTCTTACTTGGATATTTTGTTTGTTATAATACCCTCCATAATCAATTTTGAAGGCCAAAACCTATGTAAGGGTGTTTGGATATTTTTCAAGAAAATCATGGTTCTAACTTTAATAGATGAAAAACCTATAAAATTCTGGTAACTAGATTTCATATTTCATGAGTTATTAGGAATGAAAAACATATTTGATTGCACTGTGCAGTATAATAGCATGGCAAAGCAAGCAAGGGAGAAGAAGAATCATGGTGAAAATGCAGCCTCCTTAGAACATAGTCCAACTTCAGAAGTAGAAACTGACTTGTTCATTGGATTACCAGAAACAAGAGGAATCACTCTTTCTCTTCATGTGGCCTGATTGAAGATTATAATAAAATTCCAGTTTTATGTCATGATCTGCAAATATATATATATATATATATATATATTTATATGAAATAAGGGGAGCCCCCAACTGTTCAGTAATAATGTGTATATATATTTTAAGATACCTGACTGTTTCATTGAAATTAATTATGATGGTCTATGTAGATAAGAGACATTGATTGGTAAGTATTGCATAGTGTTCAAACTACTACATGATTAATGCCAACTTAGACAATAGACATTGATTAATTAGTAGAAACTGTTGTTTATGATAGTACAATTTTTATAGGGTCAAGTGCAAAAAGAACCGTGAGCTTTAATCCAAAATGCATCTAGCATTATTATATTGATGCAAAAGTACTTGTAGATATTTAGAATTGGACTAAGAATACCACGTCCGTGAATCTTCGGCATGGGCTCAACAGAAAAATTCACAAACAACAGATATACAACGTGCCAGATCCATTACTACATATCGTTGGGCATTTTGAAGTAGAATGTAACGGAACAAAACTCTTTCCAATGGATATACTCTGATAACATCTATAAATAAGAGGAAGCGACCAAGAGAGAATGAGAGACGAAGTATATGGAGTCATTGAACATGTTGTCCAAGGTGTGGCATCAATTGTCCCATGGCGGAGGCCCGAGGGGCCAAGTCATATTCGAACCATGGCGCTTGGGTGTCTGCTCTACTGTGGGTTAAGGAAATAGAGTTGCGCCCTAACTAACAGCTATAGCTTTTGGCTTAGTGGTCAACGTTTGATCCTAACAATTGGTATCAGAGCCAAGGTCATGGGTTCAATTCCCAGCAGGACAATTGTTGAGGGGGAGATTGTTTTCCAAGGTGTGGCATCTATTGTCCCATGGCGGAGGCCTGAGGGGCCAAGTCATAGTCGAATCATGGCGCTTGGGCGTCTTCTCTACTGTGGGTTAAGGAAATAGAGTTGCACCCTGACTAACAACTATAGCTTTTGGCCTAGTGATCAGCGCTTGATCCTAACAGAACACATAGTAGAGTAAGGATTCAAGGAAATCCCACAACATTAGGACTGATATTATACTTCTCTGAGAGCTTCAATGTTTATCTATCCATTCCTTTTGAGAGTATGTTAGTTCATCCAAATTTATTATATTTCCATATGAAACTCAAGATTGGGATCTTGAGATTATTGGCCTGAGTTTGAGTTGAGAAAACAGAGCATGTTGGTATCTGTTATAGTGCAGTTCATGAGGGGTAGTGTGATTCCCATTGTAAAGGCTTGAGAAGCATGTTGTTGTTGTTAGTGGACTGAAAATCTCAAAGGAGCTCTGAGGACTGGATGTAGGTCAGGAGGACCGAACAAGGATAAATCACCGTGTTCATATTCTTTGCTCTACTCTTTCTTTCGATGACTTTGTTTTTATTTACTCTTTGATTTAATAAAAATTTTTGTGACACCCAATCCACCCCCCTCTTGGGTGACATCCATCCTAACAAGGTATTAACTCAACGTGATATATTAGGTCAATATAAAGTTGTTTTGTTAGTGTAAATGGACCCCAAAATTTTTATAATTTAATGGACAGATTTTAAAACTCAATTTCAGATTCAATTTCTTCCATAGTAAATGTTATGCACTTCAAGGAAAAGAAGAAGCAAAAGTCGTGCACTTCAAGGAGCAAGAAGGAGAAGAGAATCCAAGCAAAACTCAAGGTAAATGTTCAATTTCTTCCGCTGATTTGATTTAGAACCTCTACTCTCTCTTTTGAAAAGTGTAATTTTTATATGGAGGAGCATTTTGAGTTGTTGAAAATTAGGTTTTAGAGAGGGAAAATGAAGAAGAAGGGGAATTAGATCGAACAAAGGTTACCATTCAACTTCTTACGCAATTTGCAATTGGTCGATGCTTGGTTTGAGTTGATTTGGACTTATGTTGAATTTTGGCATTAAACCTCATTGGGGTTGCTGCTTGTAATATCCCAAATTTCAGTGACTGAAAGAAAGGCCAAATCGGTAGTTATGGGTAGAGTCAGGGTTCAGAAATATGTTGAACAGAAAAAAGGAAAGGTAATGGACCAGAAAGATCACGGTCAACCTAGCCCTAATATACTGAATTCTATTAGATCATTGCGGTTAAGTATGCTTGGTTTGGATAAATGACAAGATGGGTGACCTTATGGGAAGGACCCAAATGTCATTAAAAATAAAGAAAAAATGGAATTTGAAAAAGGTAAGGGCATTATGGTAATTAAGGGTAAGTGTAAGGACATTTTGCTCATTTGACCAAAGTCAAAGGTCAACTTGGTTAAAGGTTGACAAAAAATATTAGAAAATGTCATTGATCAGGATGTGAAGCCCGGTTTCAATTAAATTGACCTAGATTTCTGTTGAGAGAACTTTAAAGGTCATTTAATTTTTGGCATTTTTATTAAATAATTAGAAAAAAATAATTATTTGAAGTACCGAGAGGCCTCAAACATCTGATCTTAAAGTAGGGAAAAATAAATTGGAATTTCTTGTATTTTACAAAATTGTTAAATAGAATACGAGAAAAAGCAATTTCCCTGATTGGAATGAAAAGACCCAGAAAAACCTCGAATTAAGGTTTTCTTCAAAAAAATTAATTAAAGACATTCCAGGAAACAATTTGAGGAACGAAAAAGTATGAGAGTATGATTGAGCTTTATTTCTATAGTATTCTTACTTGAATTTCCAAAGCATTTAATGCATTTTTGGCCCAATCATGAGCCTTCCTGAGCTTAATTTGGAAACTAGAGTTGTTGATTGTGATTAGCTTGATTTTGGGTGCATTTGCCATGTAAAATGATACATTTGCACTTAATTATAATCATGAGCAAGTGATACTTCAAATGTTTGCTATTTTATTTTAGGAACTCTAGCTAATGACAATTTGAGACATCTTTGGAACAATTCACCGCGGCACAATTCATAATTCACCGCGACCAAAGATAAAGCCAGCGAGCAAGAACTCTCGAAAGAGGTTCACCGTGATGAAACCTCAAGTTAACCGCGGTGAATATTGCGTAACAGCACCAAATCAGGCTCCAAATTGAAAGAATAACCGACCCATCCTATGGGATCCGACCCAGGGCGGTTAATACATGCCTATTAGGGTAGGTTTCGGAGGTGAGCATCAGAAGGAAGCAGAAGAAAACATTCCATACTCATCTCTTCCATTTTTCTCTCATTCCATTGCTATCAAAACCCTAATTTCACTTCATCTCATCCAAAAATTTCATCATCCATCTTCATTTGTCCATCCGAAGTCCTGAACTGCTTACTATGAGCAGTTGAGCATTTCCTTTCCTCTTGGTGATGAAGATGGCTTGAGATCAAAGTGCCGAAAAGGGGAGTAGTAGTTTTAATCTGTATTTATGTTATAGATTGCGTAGTTTCTGAGTTAGGACTTGTGATTTGTACTTAAATACTTGGTCTTGGTCGAGCCAAACTTGGATTACTTGTGTATTGATTTTGCTTTGTATTTGACTTAGTAGAGTGAAGTCTCATTTATACTTATTCAATGAGATCTTTGTTGCTCTCTTTTATCTTCCTAGTTGTACTTGATATTTGAGGCGATATTGCATTGAGTTGGATTTTTTACTTGGCAATTTCTTTATACACACTAAGTGTTTTTAAAGGGTTTTATCAAATGAATTTCATTGCATGGAATTTCTGACCCAGCAAGTTATTGTGGTTTTTCACTAGGAAACTTAGTGCAAAATTACTGCTTTCCCTCATGTTTTGTGAACTATAATAGCCTAAATCATTTCCAAGAGGAAAACCATCACTTAACACCTTTTGCATTTCAAACATGTTTTCATTGCATTCCAAAAACCAAAAATCCCAAAAAGAGATTTTTTTTGTAATTAGCTTTAATTATATGCAATTTTGAATCAAACATGGTTTTCACTTCTAAAGTAAACTTAACCACAAGCTAACTAACTAGTGGTGCACGAGGCTCCATAGAGAACAACCCTGGGGTTGCACCCTATAGTGCAATCTTTGGAAATCACAATTGTTTTGATCTGTTTCCAAGGCCTGACAATAACAAGTTTTTATACTAACATCTGTGGTCGGACCAGAGTATCAATAAGAATTTTGGGAATTTTTGGTGGCATCGAATCCAGTTAACTATCGGTAAGTCGCTTTATCGGTGTTGCGATAGCGTAAAGTAACTTTATGAAAACATAAAGTTTCCCAAAAGTATTATTACCGTGATGAATCTTGCTACTTGTTTTAGTTATATTTCAAGTGGTAGAATTTATCAGAACAAAGTTACTTTATTAGTGTAAGTTGTATTGGATCTTGTATACTTGTCACCATTTTATTTTGGCACATGTGGGCAGATTTTTATTCACATTTTCAGCCCATTAATGTCAGCACTTGGATCATTCTTGGCTTATCATTAAAGACATTTTATCTTCATTCTCTTCAAATATTTTGTGCAAAATCTGACCCTAGGAGAGGAGAGAAGACATGAGCAAGAGGAACCCATTAGAGAGCACAAATCTTCAAAAAATCAAAGGTAAAGTTGTGATTTCATGAAATCTCTTGCATATTCTTATTCCTTTGACCTTCCTCTTCATTTCTAATGGTTTAGTCTTTGAGTTTGTTACTGGATTTTTTTGCTGGAATGTTAGGGTTCTTGAGAGAGAAAATGGGAAAGAAAGGGATTTAGATCAAGTAATTGATACCAAACAACACTATGCAAGTTAATGAGTTTATTGGTATATAGTTTGTGTTGGTTGTTATTGTATTTGAAATTTTGGAATCTCAAAACCCTTGGGGAGGTGCTGCATGTTTATCTCCATGAAAAGGGAAGGTGTTTTTTATTTTAAATAATGAATCGCATGTGTTGTGGGAGCAAGAAAATGTAATTGCATGCAATGAAGTTGAGAAATCACTTTACTCCTTATTATTCTGTTTTCCGTCCAATTCTGTAGCAGTAGCAAGGAGTGAGTATTTGATGATTTTGATGCTTCCATTAGCTTTAGAATGAAAAATTGTGTAGAGGACAAGTCAAAGTTTGATTTTTGAAGAATTAGAATCAAGTTTTGCAAAATTAAGAGTTTTTAGAGCTCTTAAAATTCAAGAAGATTTTTAGCATGTTTTGGTAATTGATATTAGCTTGTGATTAATGCCAAATGCATTATGTAATGTGTTGGAGGCTTTTTCCTTGAGGGAAGTTCCAAAAGTGTAAGAAGGAAGCCATTAAAGATTAAGGAAAGTTAAGTCAATAAGGTAGCAAAATCTTTAACTTTTACATTTACATTGTCATTGTTGTTGTTTGTGTAATTGCCATGTTAATGCTATGTAGAGTGATGTATGAACATGCAAGTTATTGTTTGATGCTTGTTGATGACATGCCTTGGTAAAGTTTGAATGTAAGAACCTAAGGTTAGTCAAGCATGTTTAAGTTTCATGGCTTATATTCATTACACAATAATAATTATGCATGTTAATGTGTTAGTTAGAGATATTTGCTATTGAGATTCCATGAATCTCATTCTTCCATAAGAAAACCTTCTTTAGGGCCAAGTTGAGGAGTAAAAGGCAAAA
>JANTPZ010091689.1:0-30058 GCA_025593235.1 Vachellia pachyceras
TTTTAAGGCGTATTTTTTATTTGTTTCATAATTTATGTGATAAATTTATCTTGACAATTTTACTCCCTAACTTTTTAAAAATAAATATCAACAATAAATTTAGTTCGGATATCCCAAATAATAATAATGCTTTATTTAATCATGTAATCTTATTTATAAAATAAAGAGAAAAAGTTATATCTTACTTATAAGCCACAGTTAGATTTTTTTTTTTACATGGTACAAGTGTTACTTTTAATTTATTATTGTGTAGACTTTATTACCGAGTATAGTGCTTAATATAATTAAATTCAAAACGCTGTTACATTTTAATGCAAAGTTCATGATGTTTAAATTGTAATGCTTCTTGGTGAAAAATATTGAAAGTGACTCACTGTTATCAATAAGATCCAAAGGGTACTTTAGTTACATTTTATACTTTATATTTTAATAATTGTTTCAATTTGTGTATTGGTGGTGGGAGATAATAAAGGATACATGTGGCCAAGAGTTTACCAAGAGGCAAAAGAGAGAACTTCCAACATGGAGGTAAGCCTTCTAAGTTTTGATGGTTTGTTCGTATGAGAACTATTAATATTTGACACACACACACATATATATATATAGTAGCATATTTGGATTCTTTGTTTTTTTTAGCAATTGGCATTGTTTCAATCTTTCAACTATTCTAAGAATGGCACCTTTGTTTTTGACACTTCTATTAAAATCACTATGTTTCCTATTTTTATTGTTTTACAGATCTAAATTCTATCTCATAAGATTATGTAAGCTGCCTAATTATGGGATATTATGGATTGTATTGGCAATTAAATCAACTATTTATATGTTCATCATATCTCATTTTTAAAATTTAATAAGTAATCAAAATAAAATATTTATTTAGAAAAGTGTACTAGGGGATGAAATTTGAAAAATAGATTATTAGGGTAAAAAATTAAACATGAGTGTAATGTAAATTTAGGAAATTGAATTTGAACTAGAAATAATTCAAATAAAATAATAAGGTTAAAACGCATTAACACACCGTCTGCCTTAAACAAAACTTGCATAATTAAAACTAAGCAACATGGATATTTCTTTCATACATAACCTATTTTTACACTAACTCTTTTCGTTAAAAATTTTGGTTATACAACTAAGAGAGATTTTGATGAAAAAAGCTTGCGTCTTTTGAAAAGACCAAAATCTATACCATAATGATTTAATCAAAATAATTAAATAACCACAGAATTTTGCAGAAGCGATTTCATTAAATAAGGCACCCCGGATCTTTGCCATACAATCCATTCACAAATTGTCACATAAAATCTGAATCGCTTAGCACAAAATAATGAATCAACATCACAGGGCCCACAAGTTATTGTCGGCCTTCCCAAAATACAATGTATCATAATAATGGGTCATATATGGCAATATAAAATTCAATACAATACCAATACCAAAAAGAGTACTATGCCTCTGGCTGCTTTGCTCGGCCTCTATCAGAATTAGAGGTATCGCCTGAAAAAAAATTATAATAACGGGATGAGACATGACATTTCAGCAACTGAAATCAATTTCTAACATATGCAGGATAGGAATGCAAGTAGAGAAGCAGGTTTGTCAGTAAAATAATAATTCAATAACGTAATATCTATCAAAAGCAATTAACCCCCAATCCACCTGCTCCGCCTTATAATTTATGAACATGGCACAGTCTATCAGTGCTAGTATACCTGACCAATGGCTAGCTAGTCACTTCAAGAACACTGTCCCCTCCCATACCACCTGCAATAAGCCAAGGTAAGGAGGTGTCCACTACACTAACTTAGCTTGAATCCGGGCCAATGATCAGCAAAAGTTGAGGGGCACCATAATTCACCACTCTTCGTTCGTCCCGAAAAATGACCTCATAATATAACACATAATAATATAATTGCACATCCATTATCCATACAATCTCGATATCATATTCATATCAATCATCACAAATGTCACAGCATTTCATGTATAACAAAACACTTATACAGTTCAAAAATACACTGTTTTACTGAATAAATATCATATATAAAAATATGTAAAATTATTTAGATCACAATTAAATTTTTCCATAAAGAAAGTAAGGGTTAGAAAACATCTTACAGTCCACAACAAGCATATAAAAGAAATTAATCTCGGTTACCTCAATTCCTAACTAAATCCCACTAGCCTTAAGAATAAAGCAACCAAACATAGTCCAGTCACCAATTAATCTACACAGTAATGTAAATATGAATTTAATACAAAAATTAAATAAATAAGTACCAAACATTTCAACTGACACTCTAAGCCCCAAATATATATTTTATAATTAATTTAAATGTTTTTCTTAACTTATTTAACTCATATAAACCTTAAGTTAATATTATCATTAATAATTTAAAGTTTAGGACTCTACACTAAAAGAAATCAATAAATTCTAAATCCCTCTTTTTTTTAAATCTAAACTGTTTAAAATTTCAATAATAATTTCTATTATCCTAATAAATTTTTATATGTGAAAACACCTAATAAAATTGTATTAGAAACTTTTTATAATAATAAAAATGCTTATAAAATCACGAAATATAAAAATAACAATTCTAAACCAATCACATCTATCAATAAATCATCCTCTATATTTTTCTACTTAACTTCATTTAGTTAAAATATCCTATATATCCAAAAATATACCTCTTTTTAAACAAAACTAAATTTTTAAAATACTTGAAGTATCAAATAAACAAATACAGCCTTATAGAATGTAGTTATAAAAATATATCTATGATTTTATGGCATTTTACATATAAAACTCAAACTTGACAAAAATCTAGATTCCAAAATATTCTCTAATAAACATGATATTATTACCATAAGAAAGAGAAAAATATTTAGCACAACTTTCATGAAAGAAGTTTACTGAAAATAAATATTTTACTTACCTAAATTATCCCAGAAGCAGATCTGTCTAAGAAAATTCATCCTTCTCTTTTCCCTCTCTCTAGCATTCCCTCTCTCTCTCCGTCGCTCCTCGCTTCTCTGCCATGGGTGTGTGTAGGTGTTGTGGGAGAGTGTGTGTTTGCGGGGGTGTAATACCCCCACAATTGAACATTCTGACGCATGTTTCTTCTTCTTTTTTAATTTTTTCCTCACTCAACCTCTCTCCCTCACTTTTTTTTAACTTTTTCTTGATGAAATGTTACATCTTCTCCTCGGTGCAGTGTCTCCTCAAGCAATTGCGAAGGAATGCTATGGCAGTATATGGTTTGTCAGTGCTCCTCCACTTCTTAGTTTGCAACTTCTCCGGCTTTCAAGTTTCAAGCAGGGGAAATGTTTCGTGTTAACTGCTGGCTTCTCTTTCTTTTTGAATAACTGAGAACGATAGCATAAGGGTAATTGCATGTGATATTTATATCTCAAGAGACCATTCCGTAAGAAGGCCAAATTCAAGGGACTTTTATACTATTATCATGCTATCGTGGGACTCATGCTATTTTTCCAAAAAAATAAAAATTTTCAGGATTCTTAAATGTAGTAAATGTTATCATAAGATCCTTAAATGTCATTTTCTCTTTAATAAATATTAAGGAAGCACTATCCACTACCAAAACAATTACCATTAGTTTAGGCCTTTGGTCTTAGAGGAGACCTGCAGCCATTTGTTTTATGTTAAATCTGGCCCAAGTGTCTAGTTCAACAAGCTATAATTCAAGGGCTCAATTTGACTCATTTTAAAGTTATAATATGAAAAGATTGATTTTGATGCATGGGCCTAGAAAATGAAACTTTGGAAATTTATAACAATATCAATAGATGTGTGTATGTGTGTGTTATAACATGATCTATAACAAGTGTTCTTGGATTTTTATTCTTTGCCTCAAAACTATTGAACTTGTTAGTCACTGATGAGTACTCTAGAATTTAAAATTCTGACCTCACAATTTCACAAATCCTCTGAAAAGTTGACTAATTAATCACTATCTTATATGAAAAAAATAAAATAAAAAGAGGTTTTCTTTAAACAGAAGCCATGTTAGTCATTACACATTTATCTTTTACCCCCTCATGGTAACATCTCTATCTCAATATTTTCATTTCTACTGCATCAACATCACATACTATCATGTCTATCTAATAACAATTTGATGGTATTATATACGTTTCTATCACAAGTAGTTCAAGTAGACTTTCTCAATTTGAATAACTCAAACTTGTATCTTGTGTGTAATATTTCTATCAAATTGACCATTTTTTGTATGATTTATTCTAAATATTTGAACTTTGTCACTTATAGAATGATTTGGTTTGTTAATTTAGCCTTCAAATAGCTTCTAACTTGTCTTTTTTATCAAAATTGCAATGTGTTTTATGTTTTACTTCCACTCAAGTAGAAATCCTTTGAATCTGTTGTACTTCTCCCCAACTCAAATTTAAAATTGATATTTTCTTTTGATTTAATCATAAATGTATACATAAGTAAAGCATACACTTAAATATTTCTTTTTGCACAAATTCGGTTAAAATATTTAAAAATCATGTTAAAAATATAAAAACTTAAAGATGATCATTGATGTAAGCAAAGAACAAAAATCTGAACCAACCAGTTCAAGTTGGAAATTGACAAACCAATTCTTGGCTTGGTCTGGGTGACAAGTTGGACCGCAGACTGAGTGGACCTCGGTTAATCCAGGTATAACCTGGTCAAACTGACAGTTGAATGTGTAAACCGATTTTATTTTAATTTTTTTATAAAAAGCTTGGATGCTAGAAACACAACAACAAAAATGAAATCAGAATGGGAATACGTGATTCATTAATTTCAAAAAAAATATGGCAATAAAATTAGCCTTTAATTCTCTATTTTCTATTTAAATAAATTTACTCATGATTCATGAGGAAATAAGATAAAGTTAACTAATTTTATTCCAATTTTTTATTATTAATATTTAATTAAACTATAAAATTTAAAATATGAATAAAATAAAATAACATTCTAGGTTATACAAATTAATTTTTATAAAATAAAATATAATTTATTAAACTATATTATTTTAATGTAATCTGTTTGATTTCAGTTTCACTTTGATATAATCCATCAACCCTTAAACCACTGTCTCACCTAGTTCAATATCTGATCCTGTTCTTTAATTATACAAATTTCTCTCATCTCTCTAGAAATCCTTAACCAAAATATTATCCCATCATACACATTGTATATATAACCCTCACACATTCCAAAACATTTACCCTTTTTTTGAAAATAACTAGGACAAAATTAGATGAATTAAGTGCTCGCAGAGTCGATCTCTTGATCTAGAGGGCTTATAGAAATATTTATGCCCTTTTGGTAATGTTTATTTGGGAATTCCTTATTCTCAACGGTTTACAAACTAAGATAAAAACATCTTGAAATTCGTAAAACTCATCTCGAAATCTGTAAATTTTTTTTAATTCCGTAAATTTTTTTCGGAATCTATAAACTCCTTTCTTCCAATGAATTCCCAGCCATACAATCAAATTATAATAATTTTGTTGGCGCATTATAAAATTTGCAGAATATCATTGCCTAAGTACTGGAGTGTGATGTTGCGATGCATACGAATTATTTGATGTGGGTCCCACAAAGTCAAAGATGCCTTTGAGGTTCATCGCACTTGGGTATGTCATATCAAAATCTCACATGCAAATACGGTTACATTTAATTAACAGATAAAAACAAAACAACTATGGGACCGTTTGTGGAGATATATGTAGCTCAAATGTTCATCAACCCACCCAATTTTTTTATTTATTTAGTTTTGTTTTTTCCCCCAACTATTCAATCCATCCATATATATATATATATATATGTGGAATTGATGACAAGATTGATATATTAATTCAAATTCAAGCCTTTGAATAAAGCTTCATTCAATAATGAATACTTCTCTTTGGCTGAGGCCACGTGAATTTGAGGTCCATCCTATATGATCACCCAGATGAATTTGAAATTGGTTATGTCTCTATCATTAAAGTTTTACAATTTCACAAATACATATCTCACCGAATTTTAAACTACTGAACTATTTATTCTAAACTGGATTAATTACGTACAAAAGTTTTATTTATTGGACTCTCGTCTCCCGTCTGTTGTTCTTAAATTTTTATTATCTTCGTGTAATTATTTGTTCTAAATATTCTGGTATAAATATATGCTAAAAATTATGAATTATTTGACTACATGAAGTTGACTTTTGTATCTGCAAGAAAAGTTGAATGTTCTGGAGTAATACGACTATCTTCCAAATAGTAGATAACAAATATCAACTAAATTGTCAGACATCATAGAAGGCTTTAATTATCTGAGAAATTTAATTTAGCTGTCAAGAACAATAATGTCATATTTTACTGTCATCACGTGATGACCCTAAGAAGTAAGAACTAAAAAACAAAAGAAAAGAAAAGAAAGATCAGACCGATGAAGCATTCTTATATAGGATAGAAACATGTTTCCTTAAAAAACATTCAAGAGCAAATTCTATAGAGGAAAAAATGGAATGGGATTAATTGTTAGAACTTACCAGAATTGTGGAATTTTTATAATATAGTTATAACCTAAAAGGAACGAGGGAGAGAAATGTTTATATTCTTGATGGTGAAATAAGAACAAAGAAATACAAACAAATATGTTGTTTTCTTCGTAAGAGACTTGTGCATAAAAAATTTACTCCATCAATTCTTAATGTAGGAACTACTTAATTAATTAATTATTAATTTGGGTGGATGGAATAAGAGAGAAAAAATTACTAATTATAACAAGTATCAATTAATCTTTCTAAAATATATTGTATAATTTTATATTGTATATCAATTTATAAGTTAGATAAAGAGATATGCAAAAATGATAAATATTGAAAACAAAATGAATTGGATTTCAACCATGCACATATAGAAACAAGAATATTAATATAGCCCTTAAGTAGTAAGGTTATCAGAGCAACTGGCTGTGGCTCCCATTATGAAAGCAACAAAATTTTCATGAGATTCAATGTATTTGGATACGAACACAGACACGAATTTGAAGTAAATAAAACATACTTGCAACGTGTTTGTTTCTGGAAAAGCAAGGTACACTGTATAATATATAATTCTTGTCCATTAATATCTTATGACACAACACGAACATGCATAGGCCAAGAAATATATATATATATATTATACAGAAACAAAAAATTAAACAGTTGCTATCAGATGATTTATCGATCTACATGCAACATCTGAAGCCATGTGAAATTGAGGTTTTCCCTGTTTTGGATAACGTGGTTTCCCATGTGTGTCTGACACTTCTTGTCTCATAAAACACTTTCAGTGCCTTATTAGAACGATTCTGCAGCACTCAATAATAGAGACAAAGTTTTCTTGTCTTCATCAACAAACATGAACCTTGCCTTATTGTCTTGTTTGATCCATTTATGTGAGCAATGGAAAGTGTATGCATGCATGTAAAAATGACAAGCTTCTCAATATATAGATACTGGCTAATCCCATGTGGATACTATAATTAGTTCTTGACTATCTTTAAATTAGTGTTAATCTAGATTTGAAGGAACCCATAGTTATCTTAGTTTCCCACTATGTAAAGTTCCACATCGGTTAGGAAAGAGAACGAAGCATGCCTTATAAGGTGTGAATACCTTCCCCTCGTTGATGCATTTTCTGGATGGTTACGATTGCACTCGGAGGAATAAAACCTTGCTCTTGGCTACGGCTGCAAACAGGGACAATATCTGTGAGGGAGGGTGCTGGGCTGTTACATACTGCTGAAGTTGTTTGAATTGGTTCTTAGCTCACTTGTAAAATCAGGGTTAACATCTCATGACTCTCTTGTTTTAATGAAGAAATTGAACCACAATATGGATCTCATACTAAGAACCGAAGGAGTATTAAAGAGATTCAGGGACACACATTTGGTTCAATTTGTTACCATGCTTCTCTTTGAAGTGAGAGAATTTATTGTGTTTAGGATGTCTTGCATGCCAATCATCTTATAGGCCACTCGTAAGAAATCAAAGTGGTTACATCATAGTTCGATCTTGTTTGGAATTAATTAACCTCTCAGTCTAGTTGTGTTTATCCCTTTAAAAAAAAAAGGAATGATTATTACACGTTTTATTTAAAAAAAAGGGAAAATTAGTATGAGGTTTTGAAGAGAACATGTAATCAATATAAAAAGTCCCAAATAACTAATGACCACTACTGCGTGTAAACATGTTGTCATATTTGATGCTAGAATTTGTCATTGTATGAAGCCAGGATTCCTTAAAACCTCAAAGTGATTTTCCTTTTAAAAATGAGTGATTATAAGATCTAAAAACAAAATAGGGATCATATATTTTACATGCAAATTGATGGAGATATGGCTAAAGACAAAAACATGTCATCAAAGGGATTATTGAACTACTCTGAATGTATGCTTCTCGATCATGGTCATGTCATTAGGCTTATCAAAATTTGTTCTTTTTATTGGTTGTGGGGGACAAAATCAATTCTCATACATACATAAACAATCATTAAGCATGAGCCTATGATAGTGCTACTTATCGTCCCGCCCACCCTATTCTCATGAAAGAAAAAAGAAAGCATTAAAAATCAATAGAGTATAACACATAGTGCATGTTTAGAAATACTTAACTGTCACCCAAAAGTACGTTCAACAGTGTTTTTCCGTAAAATGAGACAATCTCCTCCACATATTTATCTCAACTTGAGGAAAAGTACTTTTCTACCGGTTTTCTAAATGGACCTAAAATCGTCGAGGCCAAAACCCAAAAAAGTACAATGATATCACTCATTGTTACCAATGAAATTAATGATCCGATTAGTAGTAAGAAAGTGACTCTATGGATGAAAGATTGCGAGCTTGATTCCACTCTTAATATATATACCACTTTAATCTTAGATATAAGCTATTTTTAATCATTTCACACATTTCGATAAAAATAATTAAAAACACTAAATTTATTCTAAAATTCAAATGGTTTTTAATATTAATCTCATTAGCTACACCAAACTTTAACATCATTATAACTTCTACTCCTTCTTACTAGTATTAAATATAAGTATATATAAAAGATATTTAGTACTTTTTAAAGCTATCAAATAATACCTGTAATATAGGAACAAAAGTAGTAAGACGCTTGTGCTACCCCTCTAAACTAAAAAAAAATGTAACCTTGTGTCTTAATTTAGTGTCTACTCCTCTAAATAAAGTTATAAAAAGGAATTACAAACAACTAAATTTAACAATCTTTGTGCGTTTTTTGGTTCATAACCTTAAACAGGAAACCCCATATAAGGTACGCGAGCCCTAATGTTGATACGCATAAACAAAATTAGGTACTAAGTTTTTTTGCAGCTAAAATGTTTTGAAACTTGGCTAATTTGTGAGAGTGATTGGCTTGTTTGTTTGTGCGTGTGTCAAGTGTGTTTGGGGACGCGTTTACTGCGAGCAAAAAAAAAAATAATAATACAAGAGTTTGGAATGATTTGGAAGGCAAAGAGAGACAGATGGGTCCACTGTGTTGGAAACAAACAAGGTCATTCCAAGCATGCACGACAACCTCCATGCACATCATTAAAGTTGCCCTTATTCTTACCTCTCCCTTCATTAAACTATTCCATTTTCTTAAAGTCACAACACTTAACCATTTCCCCCTTCTTTATTCTTAGTTTTGAAAAAATGAAACCGATCCTCGGCCCAGAAGAAGAAAAGAAAAGAGATCTGAGAGATGGTAGCTAGCTGCACGTGTCCCTTTCATTCTGCAGCATCATGTGAACTATATACAAGTTTAGCTAATTTTACTTCATATACAACTGAAACAAACTTGCTCCCTCTCCCTCTCACTCACTCACTCACACACACACACACTCTCTCTCTCTCTCTCTCTCTCTCTCTGTGAGATGCTTAGTTTTTCAAAAGAAGTTACTTTAGTGTCGTGGTTGTGTAAAAGAGGAAAATGACAGAGAACGGAAATACTATGCAACACAAGAAGAAATAAATCTCCATACAAAAAGGAGACTGATTCGTGGATTGTGAATGGGATTTGTCTTGTGGTTAGTGAGCACAAAAGAGTAATGTGGGTCAAAAGTTCAGATCCCCAGGGGAAAAACTAGAGAGAGAGAGAGAGAATTGAGGATATATGGAAGGAGAATAATTCTAAAGATGACTTAAAGGAAAAAAAAGGTGGATCGTCTGGTCTGTTATCAACTAGGAAAATAGGGAGAAAGGAAAAAAGTAAGTGAGAAAGCAATAAGAATGTTTATTTGCTTAAGAAGCAATGCTTAGATATACCATGATGGTTCACGATCATCCTCAAATTGTTTCCACTTTTGTCATTTTTATGTATATGTATGTATGTGCATCTTGCTTCCCTGGTTCACGATCAGCCTCAAATTGTTTCCACTTTTGTCGTTTTTATGTATATGTATGTGCACCTCGCTTCCTTGTCTCATAGTGGGAACTGTGGAACACTTCAGTACTTTTTTTTGGATCTTTATATTTTTCATACTTCGTATCTTGCTCTGTTTACACCACCTCACTACTACTGCCTACTACTGCCAAAAATGTTTCCTCCTAATAATTCAACCTTTCACAATATTAGCTGCCAAAATGGTCAAACTGCTTTGCCAGACTCATCAAGCGTCCAGTTTCTTCTTCTCTCTGTCTTATCTTGATCAAGTAATTGACAAGATACAAACAATTAACAACCTAACAAGAAGCCAAAATTTTATCAGGGTGAAAAACAAACACAAGAATGGAAATGAAAGCTCAACAATACATATATAATCTCTATATATGTGCGCCAATATTCTTATATTACAACTGACATCTTTTAAATGATTGATAACGGGTGTATTTGGGAATTCTGTTGGGAGAACGGACACAGATTCCAAGATAAATAAGTTAGAGGGGTTTTGATTTCCCATGCACCTCTACTAAATTCCAGATTTATGAAGTGACTTGCAGCTTATTCATATTGCCATATTTTCAAGTGATTCTACATCATACGAGTTAAACATATATAGGAGTTTTATCTCGTAAAATACAAAATCATTTTTTCAAGCTAACCCAAACAGCCCCTTTAAAAAGTAACAAAAAAGAGACCATGTCTTATTACATACATATATATAGTGAAGAGGGTTTCCATGGGTAATGGGTTTTGAGACTAACAAACTTTAGATATAGTTTGAAGTGGCTGTGATCAGTTTCTCCAATCCAAGAAATGATTTTTTCTTTGTAGTTCAAGATTAAATTATTGGATTTGTAAATAATTATGTTTATACATTATGATTTTTTTTTTGGGTGGAGAACTGATAGCAACCCTCTCAGATGATTATACCAAAATTTAATGCCCTGAAAAAGAAAAAAAACCATATATAATTTTGGAGGCTACTTAGGCTGAGCCAAGAGAACAGAGCTCAATGGAGCCATAATGGAGCAATTCTTGAATCATTTGCTCAATGTGATCTTCTTCAAGCACTGGCCCAACTTCTTCGCCCTGGCCTTCTACCGCCCATTGGGATTCCTCAGTTCTCATCTCCGGCCACCGGAATCCGGCGTCGGAACTCGTTCCGGCAATGGCATTGCCGGAGGTAAATGGGTTGATGATGTTACTGTCATTATAATTAAGCCTCTGAGGTTGTCCCTGTTCTTGTTGTTGTGGCTGTTTCTGCTTATTAGCCATTTGAAGCGAGAGAGAGGCCATATGACACTTGTGAAGCTTCGCCGTCAAAGTTGCAGAGAGATACTTGGAAGAAGACGGCTGTGGCTCATTGGGATTGAAAGGAAAATTGGTTCTCGCCTTCGTTCCACACATAAGCCTTGCTGCTTCGTCGTAAGCTCTAGCTGCATCTTCAGCCGTTTCGAAAGTCCCTAGCCATATTCTCGTCTTCCTGTATCCCACAAGAAAATTTCATCAGTTTCTGAATTGCCACAGGAGAAACAGAACAAAAAAAAAACAGTAATCGGAGAAAATCTTTCTGTTGGAGGGGGAGAATTACAGAAGAGGGTGGCGGATTTCGGAGACCCAGGAGCCCCAATGCCTCTGGCGGACACCTCGATAGCGTTGTTGGGGTCTAGCCATGATCGAATGAGTTTGTGGGTGTGAAAGAAGAAGAAGAAGAAGGAACGTTTGGGAGATTTTTTTTTTCGGAGAAGACGAAACGTGAAGGGGAAGACTGTTGGAAACAGAACAGAGAGATGACTGAAGCGAAGCGGGGGAGCCAACATTTATATAGGCCCATTGGGCCCCATATGTGCCTTTTCCATTAATTTCTTAATTTAGTTGCTGCATGTAAAAATTTTGAGATCAATTCTACTAATATTTTGTGTAATTAAAGCCTTTAACGCAACTTAAATGCAAAAGTCTTGAGTTAGAATTTGTCGTGAATGTAAAAAAATTGCGAAAAAATGCCTGTAGAAGAGTTATCTCTAATTAAACTAGAAAGTGCTCAATTTTGATGTAAAAATTATAAAGTGTTTAGGGATTTTAACCCAAATGACATGACACTTTTCTATAAGTTCAAACATTTGTAAAGAGTGTGATCGTCTGGGAACACGGTAGAAAAGTACTTTTACGTAAGTCAAGATATATATGTGAAGGAGATTATCTCATTTTATGGAAAAATATTGTTGAAAGTGCGTTTAGCTTTTTCAAACACTCCGACAAACAAGTCAAATAACAAAGCCCAGCGCAGTTGCATTTTGCTGAATTTTTTAAGCATCTAGTTAGGGTTTAATCTTTGACGGTGTATCTGAAACTACTTTTGAAAGTCCGATCTGAAAGGATTAGTCACTGATGTTCATAAACAAACTCGGATAATGAGTGGGTGAGTTATTTGGGGGATATAAACCAAGAAAATGGTGGGTGATGTTTATAAATTTAATAAATTCTCTATTATTTTTGAATTAAACGTATAAGCCAGTCAATATATAGGAATTATAGTAATATGAATTATTTCAATGTTACAGATGCAATAATAAATATTTTCTTCTCAGATGTGTCCCTCAAATGTGTTTTTGCAAGTAGGTAATTTTGAAGTTTCTAACAAATGAGTGAATCTTGAATATGGATTACATTAATTTTGCTTTCTATAGAAGTGTGATCATTATGGGGTCTTCATTGCTAGAAATGATAATAATTCACTCTTTTTTTTTAATTAACGTTCCTCATTTTTATCTGGCATAGAAAAACTCAATATTGCTAAACATGATATATAACTTCTACTGATGTGCTTAATTTTTTTTATTGTTTATCAATAAGCAAATATAAACAAAAATATAAATTTTATTAATTTTGAAAATGTACATATTTTTATGTATAAGAAATATATGTATTCTTTGGGAGCAACGAAAATAATGAGTACTTGTTTGAAGAAGAAAAATCATGAATATTTTTACAAGCATACGGATTAAATATTGATGCACATTTTATCTTCTTTATCATTTCTAAGCTAAAACAATTATATTTTTTTATAAGTTTTTAGTTATTAGATCGATAACTACTTTAATTTTATTTCCAAATTAATTGGCGGTATAGTTTGAGATGATGGTTAATTAATTACCAAAAAAGGTAAATAAAATAATTAAAATATAACTTGTTTATCTTTATTCGAGCAAATTTTTAATTTGCATTCAATTTAATGGCAAAAATGTGGACTTAATTAGTACGTATTAGCAAGACAATGTATCCTTGTTTTCACTACTTAGTTAAAAATCACTCATTAGTTAGAATAACAAAATATTTAACATTTTTAGAGTTACTAACTTGGTAATACTCGAATTGTTATATATATATATATATATATATCTCTCTCACACACACACATTTATCTTAAACCATCAATCATAGGGAAAGAAATTGAATTGAACTTTAACAGTAAAAAAAATCTCGAATTTGAATGATCACCCGCACATGTTCACATGATGATAATCACACACATATATATACACGAATTTAGGTTAAGTAACATAACAATCATATGTATGCATTTTAAATAATGTAGAATGATACAAAAATAATAGGTATGGGATACAATAATTATTATATCCACATGAACGTAATCTACGTTCGAATATTGAACAAGATCATGTATGTATTGTATGTGTCCCAAAACACAAAAAAAATCAGTATGCAAGATTAGCAATTAGTAGGTAGGACATAGCAATCATCATAATAATGTATATGTGTAGGGTAGCCACCTGTTTTAATAACAATAAACTTAATTCATAATCATAATTATTGTCTCTCATAAACTTAATTCATAATCATAATTATTGTCTCTCATTTATATATAATCCAATATGCTTCATTTTGAAGGAGATGTCATATGGCATGTCCACTCATACTAAAAAAAAAAAGCTGTTTTTGTGTTGGCCTAGTTGTTAGTGGACATTAGACATGTCAAATAACGTATTTGGATTTTGTTAATTTGTCCCCATGGTATAATTTTTTACTATCAAATTATTTAATAATGCTTTGGTTAACATGCAATTTTTAAATGGATACTGCTTCTTTTCTATCTTTCTTTGATGTAAAAACTAGATAACCAATTTACAAATATTAAGGTAATTTATAATGAGTTGATAAATTAATTATTTATCATAAATATGTGTTATTTTTCTTAAAGTACATATTTTAATCATATACATTGAATATAATTTCTTTAGTATGTACGCAAATAATAAGGGTACTTTAATTTTAAAAAGAATTATAACTTCAAAAGATAGTAGAACGAGATACTATATTTAAGTCCATTAGTAAATTTTTATGTTTTCACCAAAATGGGTATAATGTTTATGTTTCATCTAGTCTTTAACGAAAGAACTAGATGAATGGTTAGATTTTTTTTGTTACGCGATCATGTTTGAAACATTATTAATCATTAAATATGGGAATATTTTTCAGTGAAGATTTGAATATTATTTTTTCATGTTATGAAATATTAACCCAGTTTGTTAGACTCTAATACCTATTGATATCTGAAGGGTTGAATCTGTTTATAGGTATAATACCTTAATTCTTTTCATCTTCAAGATCTATGTGGTGCCAATGTCAATGGTTTTAAGGTTTTCTAAGCATCTAATTGAAGAGGATCCTTGTATACTTTTGGAACATCTTGTAAACAAATCGAAACTACTATGAACATGAGTGTAAAAATATTCCTAGTTACTCTTGTTGCGTCTCACACTTAAGGATGAGGTCCCTATGCACAATGAAAGGGCATTATTAAAAGCTTCCTATGTTTTTTTTTCATCGTTGACCTGGTAAAAGCAAGTCCATGCACCCTTTACCCTCTAGCAATTTATTATATATATTACATATAATAATTTACTTATAAATATATAGTATAATATATATTTATATATATAACACGCCGGCAGCTGGAGTACGCATTCACACAAGCAAGACATCTCGAACATAAATTATTTCGACGATATCTCCCATATGTTCTAGGAAATTAGGTTTGAATTTCTTGTATTATAAACTTAGTATACACATTTTTTACTGGAAGTGTGGATGATTAATGTGGGAAAAAGTAGAGAAGTTCCACGTAAATTAAATAGGGTTCGGAAGAAAAATTTTTTAAATTGATATATGATATAATCGAATTGATTTATATGCGTTGATCTAGATATGGTTGCATTATTCTATTATTAGGACAATAGCGTAGTGAGATATATTCACAATTTTAATTGCGTTCTATAATTAATTGCGTTCTAATTGGTGAATTTTAATTCTAAAATTATTATTTAGAGTGAAGATCAATTAATTGGTAAAAAAATTTATGAATTTGGTCATAGTAACAAATTTTTTTAAAAAAAAATTCCATATATTCGTTTGCAGAGGACAGATTTTACAGGGTTTTTTTAAAAAAAAATTGACTTGCACAAGGTGATTTTGTTGAGGCTATACATAAATTAATATTGATGCCCTTCATCGTAACTTAAAAGCTGAGACACATGATATTCCGTAGGATTAAAATAAAGATTAATTAGTGTGATACGTAAAACATATAATGGTTTAGGAGAGGAGCCAAGTAATAGCGAGATGGGGTGTGTGTGTGTGTGTGTGTAATTTTCTAACTAGGCAAATTGATGGTTAAAAAATTGTGTACGATAACTACAATTATATTTTAATTTGTCTTCTCCTTATCATCTACGTGATAATAACATATAATGCTTCCTTTGTTTTGGGGCAATCAAATAATGTTTTGTATGATTATATTTGCATGATTTTGATTATAATGTGACTATTGGTTATTTAGTGAATGCTGAATACAACGCGTCCACTGTTTGTGTGTGTTCAAATCCCTCGGGGCGGACTCAGGACCCTGATTCAGGGATGCAAATTATTTTTTTAATAAGATAAATAAGACTTATTCTTAATATCTTTTGAAAATAATTTGAGCAAAAATTTAGTGGGTTCAAAATTAACAAATGAAGGGGTATAAAATGAAGCACATAGTACTAATATATACATAATTTTCTGGAAGTTAGGGGTGCGGCTGCACCCGCTGGGACCTATGTAGGTTTGCGTATGCTTGTATATTTTCCTTGTTAGGAATGAGAAGCAAAACTCTAAAGAGAGAGAGAGAGAGAGAGAGCAAACGAAGGAAGAACAATACTAGCTAGAAGACATGTGCTTTTTTGAAAAAGCTTATTTACTCCCAAAAGTATGTTGAATAGTGTTTTTCCGCAAAATAAAATAATCTCCTTCACATATTTACCTCGATTTGCTTAGAAATACTTCTCTATTGCGTTCCTAAACGGACACCAGCTCAAAGCTTTAAGACTCAAATTTATAGGTTATTCCACTTTATTATATATTTATATTTTAAATCAAGCTGTATCTGATTTGAGACTTTTCACATCGACTAATTCTACTTACACTTGAACATTAAGATATGATAAGTATTATAGCATTAGAAGACACTTGCATGAGTAGTAAGACTAATATATGCCTTGATGACCAAAGACTAATTAGTGCATCATATTTTAATTCAATTAAATAAACTCAATGATCAATTACGCAAACAATAATCATCTATAATAACTACAATCATAGCAAATTCAGAGAAGAATGATCACAAACCTTCCTTAATAAAAGGAAAAAAAAAACTAGGCAATTAGAACCTCTATAAATAAACCAGAAAAATTAATAATCTCAAAATAATAAATAGAAAAGAAAGATTAGTTAATTTAGATGCAGGGTCAATTCCAAAGACTCATTCTTAGACATTTGTTTTACTTACAGCCTCATAATTATCCCTTTCACTCTCTAAGACTATCATGTGCTTGATTGATATGGATACCAACAGGCAAATCATTATTGGCAAATCAGAAATTCATTGCCGTTTGGTTTATATATTACTACCTTTAGATCTAAATTCATAAAAAATAAATTATCTGTTTCTAAATTAAATGTTTCTTAATACAGTATGCTTGCCATCGTCGTTACTAGTTTAGCTTGTAACCAAGTAACTAATCATGTTAACAAGAATTGTTTAATTTGGTGCTTTTAAGGTTAATGGGAAGTCAACTGGGGACTTTATATATATATATATATATAATGAATGAATATTTTCAGTAACAAATGGATTCCTTATAGCCGTTTCAGTAAGGCAGTAACTCAACATTGGTTTCGAAAGGCATATCACAGTTTTAAAATTCTTAAACAACTCTGTTTCTTGTCACTTAACATCATATTAGATCTTCCAACTCGAATAAAATTAAAGCCTCCCTCCCTCTCTTTCTCTCTCTCTCTCTCTCTCACACACACACACACACACACACACACACACACACACAAAGAACATCGCACAATATTTAGATGTCAAAGGAGGAATTGACACATGTAGGGCAAAGGAGTTGATAGGAAGATATAGAGCTACCTATATATATATAGGGACATCATAGGGTGTGTGTCTATACACACACTCCATATATATATATATATATGGAACCCTAATAAGTGACTTCCCATCTCTTGCTAATTTTTGTTTGTATATATTAATTAGGAAAAAAATTGGCCATTCAAAACCACACATGTGTGTAGTTGAATACCACTGCCAATAGATCTTAATGAAATCGAATTTGGTTGTTTAAGCATGAAATTTTGAATTTAAGTCTATATGCTACGTGTGCATTGTTGAATAATCATTCGGAGTACGTAGTAATATTATGGAAGTTGCTTTCTATATTCATTGTTAAATTCCCCTTTAGTTTTATGGATTAACTGCATTGATAATTTGGCCAGATTTACCAATCATGTTTCTCATGCAAATACAATTATATACATTCATATCAACCTTAATTATTGTAGTTTAGTAATTACCAACCAATGCTTGTCCTTTTCTCTCAATTAATAGGCCATCCAATAACAGTCTACGTAGTGTCATAAATACATTGATTGCAACAAATATCCATAAGCTTTTTGTATTATATATTTTTATATAATTAATAACAAGTAACAATACCATAGCTAATGTATTAAAAAAAATAGAAAATTACCCAGAGGTCCCAAGCAACAGAATTAATCACAAAATGGTCTAAAGATTCACAAAATTACCATAAGGTTCTATGAGCAACTGCTGATGTTGTTATTAACAACCTTACTCGCCTTCATTAATAACCTCAACAGGTACTCCTGTGACCTTATAATAATTTTTTGAATCTTTAAAAGTAAAGCTTTGGCTAATTTTAAAAAAAAAAAACAATACCATAGCTAGCTAAAAGGTATGGGGTGGGATCAGTGGAGAGAGAAAGAGGGGAAAAGTTAAAGATTACGCGTGGGTTTTTGAGAATGATAAGTAAAATCCTACGAAGAAGCAGTGATGATTTATAATGAGAATTAACTTTCTATTCCATCAATTATGAGTTGCTTTTTTTTCTTTTCCTTTAGCTTCACATTCACTCAAACATCAATTACTCGTTCAAAAGTGGTCTTCATCATCTTCCCTGAATATGTAATTAACTGTATATGTAATTAATTAGATGTGAGTCTTATGCATTAATTACGTGAAAATTTTAAAGATTAAATTATATATAACTTCTTGGTTGGAAAATAAAATGAGTTTGTGTGATTAATTTTGTACATGAAAATTTCTATAAGCTTTGAAACTTTACATGAAAATTATACATGAAATTTTCTATAAGCTTTGAAACTTTACAATGGACCCAGGGCCCTAAAATATTATATTTATGCATATAGCTCCTGTACGATTAATTTTGTACATTACTTATTATTCACATACAATTCAAAGTTTT
This sequence comes from Vachellia pachyceras, assembly GCA_025593235.1. NCBI lineage: Eukaryota > Viridiplantae > Streptophyta > Magnoliopsida > Fabales > Fabaceae > Vachellia > Vachellia pachyceras. The sequence continues at coordinate 19,304 of JANTPZ010091689.1, forward strand.
GAGGAACTATTTACGTATTAATCAAAGTTTGACTGGTTATATGCACACAAAAGTAAAATTTAAAAATATATAATTGATAGTTTGAGGTTATCCACACAAACTTAAAAACTGATGAGGATTTATTATTAAGATTTACAGGTCAATGGTATTATTTGTAATGATCTAAAGTTCATTAGAGATTTGAATAATTAAGATTTTTAATCCAAAAAATGAGTCATTATTATTTAAAGGGAAATCATTATGCGTCAACAATAAAAAATGTAATTACAAGAAAACCTCAGAATAGATGATTCTCCATGTATGGATTTGTTGTCATTCTTTACGTTAAAACGTGTCATTATGTCTATATTCATTCCTTAAAATATCATAGTAATTTTCTCTATTATATATTTACTTACGGGTGAAAATTCCCAATTAATACAAAACAATACTGATTAAGTGTCTTCTTGGCCATCTCAATTAGGCTATTTTCCATCGCTAAATGAAAATTTTTTAATGGAAAATAGTCATTGCGATGGATTTTTCAGTCGTTAATTAACATTTTTTGTATAGTGAATGTCTCTATATCTAATAAGATTGGGTTTGTTGTTTTAATTTCATTAATTAAACACACTATTCATTCATGCATGCATCATTCTGATTCTACACGGTTTGTTTGGACTTTGGACCTTCTATATTAATCAATCCGAAAATGATGTGAGAGAGAGAGATTCAGATAATTGAGAAAATAAAGACGACCTTCACATACATACGCATGTGTTGCACACTTTCGTTTGTTGTTTTTAGTTTACTCTATACACTTACGTTTCTCACAACATTTCCACTTATGTCTACATTATTATTAAGGTCTTGTTTGGAACAACGTTTCCAAAAACCAAATGTTCGTATTTTTTCGTAAAACGAGATAATTTCCTCCACATATTTACCTCGGTTTGTTAAAAGTACTTCTCTATCGTATTCCAAACAGGTCATTTTGTTTATTTTTGGGGTTTCACAAGTAATGAATGCCATAGATCAACTTGAAAAAGATATCCGTAAATCATATTAACATTTTAAATTTTTAGTTGTTGAAAAGTAAATGCTTTTGATGTTATCTTTTCATAATCCCATTTCACATATATCTGTCAATAGTTTGTCGACATAATTGATTTTTTTTAGTTACACTGATACCACGACTGAATAATTTAGTGGTTCAGAGTACTTGTGAATATTATTTTTATAATATTTTAATTTAGTTCTGATTAAAGATGTAAATAAAAAAGTAAATAAATATTTATGAATTTTTGTTTTAGCTAAGGAAGGAAAAGAAAACAACGTTTCTGCTCGAAAAAGAAACACTACTAGAAAAATGCTATTTAGCCACGGAAAATCCGTCGTTAAAGCGAGGGTCATTAATATTTTCCGTCGCTAAATAAAAATTTTCTAACGGAAAATAGCCATTTAGTGATGGATTTTTCCGTCGTTAAATGAAATTTTTCTAGTAATGAAGATATATATATATATCCATAGAGAAGATGAAATTAACTAATTTCACAAAGCCAATAAAGCCTATTCTTCTGGTGTAATCCTGGAAAAGCATATTTTCTTTCAAAACTGAAAAATCCATTCACTTTAAGATTTTTTTGGTAGAATTATAATATGTCCCAAACAATAGACACAATATTTAATAAGCCAGAAAGACTTGTCAATGATTCTTAAGAACTTTGTCAAATATTCTAACCATTGGCTGGGACCAGACTGTGATTATCTCTTATTCCATTATCGATTCTTGTTTCCTTTCTATTTTCTTTTGTTATAAAAACCTTTTTTCTACTTTTTGGCATTGCTCACATTCACAACTTAAACATAAGATCTTAGGTATCAAGTTCGAGACTTCATGAATACAGAAAATTGTTTTTGGAAGAGTTATTCATTAAACTCAATAATACTTTAATATGATCTGATAACATAATTATATATTAAAAAATTCCTACATCCTTCTTGTTTTAGCACTACTAGTTTTCTTCATCCCTACCAGAAATATGGTGCTTGTTTGACATTGCGTTACAAAAGCATGTTGACGGAAGCTAAATCTAAAACTCTTGATACATATTGACCTTATAAACAGTAAATTAAATTGAAAAAATAACTTGCATAGCTAATCCACACCAACCTAGAGTTGTTCTCTAGCTAGTCTTTTTCAAATTATATCACAAAACAAAACGAGTAAGCTAAAACATAAACATGGATATCAATTATCACAACAAACTGAAGTCCAAAGGTGCTACGTCAAGGATTAATAATGAATGGGTGCAAGGACCTTGAAAACCTAACTTTGAATGTTTTAGAAGCATGTGATTCAAGCACCAGAAACCTAACCTCCTTTTGTTGCTATTATATATTATCTTTAATATAAGTGTTATTTGACCATTTTTCAAGGAAATCCGATAATCTAAGTACATTACTTTAAATTGTTGTTTATATTTATCACTTTTTTAGATTAATTGACTAAGTTATAAACTTATATATAATTTAATGGTACATATAAAAATTATTTTTAAGTAATGCATTGGAGGATATATCTAAGTCTATAGGATGTGACACACCTTCCTTCTCTCACCAAACAAATAATACTACTTGATCAATTCAATCAGTAATGGTCTAATATGATAATTTTGATACATGATCAATTATGCACATTGAGCTAAAAATAATAAACACACGCGTCTAAATATAATTTGCAAAGTTCCTTTCATATGTTCTAAGTCGATGACCAATAACAACATTTTATTGTCCATTTGATTTAATGGTAGAAGTCTGTATAATCTCGTTTGAGCTTAAAAAAGTGATTATGAAGCTTTTTAAAAATGGTTTGGGTAATTTTCTTGATCGGTAACAAAAATTTGTCATATCTATATATCCTCTCACTCCTTTCATTTTCATTTAATGTTTCTTATCCAATATATTATTTTTTTATTTAATATTTGTATTGCAAATTTTCATAATTTTTAAAAGTATTTTAACATTAATTATTACATAAAAATTATTTTTAAATATTCATGTCAATTGACTAAATTATATTTAGTAAATATAATTTTAGAAAAGCAAAAACCTGTATAAAATTCTCACGCTATTTATTAATAATTATACATCTATAAGTGATTTTAATAAATGAAATTGATACCAATCAAATTTCTAGAAAAAAAAAAGTATCCAGGCAGAAATCAAGATTAGTCAATATCACTTATAAACATTACAAGCAACTAAAATCACATTTGTTAACTGCTAATCTAAACATGCATTAATCAGATCGATTGGGGAGAGAAAATGTTATTGTAAAAGACTTTTAAGGGAAAATATAAGACCACGATAAAACAATCTGAAACGAGAAGTGTGCACTTAAATTGAAATGAAAATGCATTACAAAATATTATTGCATTACAAAAATGCACTCAAAATATTACAAAATTGTTCTAAATGTGCAAGTTTTTATATCAAAAGCAGTCAATGATGATTTTCTCATTTTTGATATCACTAACGAAACATATTAAAATAATTACTCAGTATTGGGCCAATGGGACTTGAATATAATTTTAAAATACCAAATATTAGATAATTATATTAAGAAAAGGAAAATAATTCTCTATATATAATTAATCAAGCAATTATGGAGCCATTCATCTTATAGAGGATTTCACATTTGATTATTAATAATTTTCATGGAAGAAAATTAATTGAAGAAGTCGAAGGTCCTTATAAGAATTAATTGTATTATTTAATCTTTGTTTGATGTCTCCCATAAAACACTCGACAAATAAAGAAGAACACCCTAAAATCTTTTATTTTTTAGTACAATAATGCTTACAATTATTTGATACAAAGTGAGGAAAGGGATATCACAAAATGATAGACCTGCTCCTCGTCACCGGCCCTATAACCATTTATTGGGCTAAACTTGAATTAATTTCAAAAGCCCAATCATTGTCTGCACAGGCCCAGATAATTTTAACAAGACTCATTTGGTAGTGAAGCCTTAAAATTTCCTTCTAGTTTATATCTTGGAAATCAAGGGTAGGTACAAAAAAAAACGAGTAGGTACCCACCAACCAGCGAGTGTCGGACCCCACTGGATGGGTACGGTGAACCAAGATTTGGATTTTCACTAGAAAATATGTTCATGTTTATTTTTGAATAGTACCTCAAATAAAATTGGGTCCAATATAATAATGCATATGTTTTACTTAAATAGTCTTAACAATGGGTTTGAGTCTAAGATTATGCCCTCCTTAACCTGTTTACTGAAAGTAGGTTAGGTCATAGATCCCTGATAAATGTCTAACCTATTTTCATCCCTGAAGATGATACATGCACTTTCACAAAAAAAGAGAGGTACTTATATTTTGTACTCAAAAGTATCATGAACAGAGTGGATTAGCCAGTTTCATGGGTTTGTTTGTTGTTTCTCCCATAATGTTATCCCTTTAGAATAGTTTCTTTGATGTGCTGATAAAAATATCTTTAATGGATTAGCCAGTTTTGTTCCATTCCATGTAGTTTCAAGTTATAAACATATTTTTAAGAAGGAAGAGACCATTTTAGTTTACGATTTTCAAATCTAAACTACAACACAACGCTTCATCTTCCCAAAATGAGAGGCTTTTCTAATCCTCAATATATGAATTAGTTATGATATTTAACTTAATCCTAAATTTAAAATCTGAATCCAGTTTAGCTTACCTTCTAAATCTATAAATTTGTTACCAAGTTACATGCAGACAATATAATATATCATATATGTGTTATTCAATCCCTCCACTACGTTTTGTTTACTCTTTATTCTTTAATTTAACATATCATGATTCTAGAGAATCATATTAGTCCATCTTTTGGTAAAATCTACATTTAAATCAATTTTTTAAAATATATTCTCTAAAAGTTATTCCAAGAGAAGTATAATAAAAATTTATGAATTAATTTTATATAAGAAGAATTATTTTTAAAAAATACCTACACGTTTAATTATTTATTTAGGTGACACGTTTGATTTTAAAATTCAAAAGGCATAAATTAATAACACAATTTTAATTGCTAGTAACTTTATAATGCTATATTAGTATTTTTTTTTATGTCAACACATCTTGGGGCATAAAAAACACCTAACGTTCATATAATTTATTCCTTGTTGAAGCGAAAGAGTAGTCGAGTGGAACCCAAAATTTGGATGTTTGGTATACTGCAAGACACTTCTATAGAACTCTCAATTCTTTAACTTTTACTTGAGAACCCATTTTCAGTTCCATGTAAACGGGGCTTTGTCCCTTGAACCCTTTTGAGATGTTGCAATGTGCGATTAGCACCAACGATAGTGTGCATGTTTGGGAAGAACTTCTTCTCAACTATACACGCAAGTCAAGATAAAATCATATCGAAATCCATAAATTATTCTTGGAATCCGTAAACTTCTTTCTCTCAACGAATTTCCAACACATACCTGGTGTGTGTTTGGGAATCTGTTGGAAGAAAGAAGTTCATGGATTTTAAAAGAATGTACAGAATCTAAGAAGAATTTACAGATTTTGAGATGCTTTTTACAGATTTCAAGATGTTTTTTATCTTAGTTTGCATGCACCGTTGGGAGAAAGATTTTTCAAACATGCACAGTGTTGATATCTAGATTTAAGGTCATGTCTGCCTTAATGTTGTAAAAATTATGTTCATACAATTCAAAATAAAGCTCCTATCAAATGCTTATATTGTAGAACGTAATTCACATTGGGAAAACAATTTATATAGCTGATTCAAACTGGCCTTGCAGGTGCGCTTTTAAAAATTAAAAAGCTCAATTGAAACTTTATACAAATTTAAAAGTCTAAAAATGTATAGTTTAACTTTTAAGTGTAATATATTAAAGTCATGATACAAATCATTGGGTCTGTTTGGCAAAGCGGTAGAGGAGTATTTATGGGCTTATTTACACAAGTCGAGGCAAATATGTGGAGGAGATTGTCTCGTTTTACGGAAAAACACTGCTGAACGTGCTTATAGCTACAAGCCAAGTGTTGCCAAACAAGCACGTTAATATTGATTATTATATTTCATATTCTTACTTATTTACCCCTTTGCCCAAGGAGACAAGTTCATTAAAAATCATGAATTATTAAATATATTTTAAAAGGAACTTCCATGAAGACTTGTTAGTTTGGAAAGGAAATTTTTCTTGCATCTACGCTTCTTATTATGGTTTTAATAAGAATTTATCAGATCATCTCACATGTTCTTTGGTTATTGATCCATTTTGGAAGTTCTTATGATCAATTTCACCTTCCCACAAATCATTGCTATTCATTTGGAAGCTTCTTCATAAGGCATTGCCTTCTTCAAACATTTTAAAAGCTTATCATCTTAATATATCTATTTTCTTTTTGGGTATGAACAACAGGAAGCACTTGATCATCTTTTCGTCTCGTATCCATTTGCTAGATCAATTTGATTTGGTTGTTTCTATGTAAAAGATTGATGCTCTTGATTTGTTTTCCTTCCAGACTTGGTTGAAAAGAACTCTGCAAGATCTCTATGGAGATGATAATTTGTTCTCATTTTACAATATGATTATCCTCACGAATACAATATGACATAAAAGAAACCTAATTCTTCAACAAGACATCTCTTTATCACCAAAATTGGTTATTAAAGAAATCATTGGAAATGTTGAATATAATTTCATGATTTTTCCTACAAAAAACCAAATGATATGGGAAATAAAAATGTTTATTCCTGCGTCAATCTAAATCCATAGATAATTGGACTCTAATTCTGCATAAAAGAAAATAAAGAAGATCATATGTATGCCATATTCTTATTCTAAGATTTGATTCCCTTCTATAACATTTATGTGTTAAAAAAAAGGAATATCATGAAACTTCCTCTTTTACCCTCATTTGCTTTGGAGCAACCCTTCATTGGTTGCACAAGCATAATGATCTTTTGTCATAGGATCAAAGACCTTTAGACATCATATGTATTAACAAGTTGAGCATCAACATTCTAAACATTGCTAGAGACCACCCCACTATTGTTTACAAACATATTAATATTATGCTTGGACATTTTTTACACTTAGACATTTTTCTACAATAACTTCTTTTTTAGCCCATATCCTCTTTTTTAATGTTTTTAGAGATGCTTTATCTTATTTCTTATAGTACTGTGTGTTGGTCAAAATGCGATAGCAATTGTCCTATATTAGAAGCTAGGGGAGAGCAAAACAACCTGGACCCGTCTAACCCGCCTGTACCGGTTTACAAATACCCAGTTAAACCCGCCCATTTTAAACCCGTTACGGGCGGGTTCAACACAGCTGGGGTTACCCTTTCACGAGGCGGGACACAGGTTCACCCATAGGGTGCTCGTGCCCACCCGTGAAAAAGGGTCCATTAGATTATAAAAAAAAAAAGCTTCCTTTGCTCTGCCTCTAACACGCAACAGCTCAGCCTCTGATACTTTGATAATCACACTCAAGCAGCCACCAGTCAGGCTCACAGGCATAGCTCACACACTTTCAGACATTCACATCAATCACAACTCACAGCTCAACACTCAGTTCCTCACGGTCACGAAAGAAGGAGCCTCACACATCGCTTCCATAAACCCACCAAACCATACTCACCGGCGTCACAGCCCTGGGACCTACTGGTAACCGAGCTCACCACCACCCAAAACAACACTGTTTTTCCCTACGGTGTCGGCCACAAGGGCCTCATGCTCAAAGTTCTCTGCATGCGCCTCGCTCATCTCGGCCTCAAAATTCACTTCGTCTTTGACATGACGATGCCTCCCATCATCGCCGATGACCTCCTTATCGCCTCGCCCTCAAAAATCACTTTGTCTCAAACCGTCGACACCATCTGCTCTGTGGCGCGATCCTACGGCGGGAGAGTGTTGCTGCTGACGGCACAACCAGAGGGTGGGTCATGCTGAAGCACGCGAGAGGGTGGCGTACATGGCGGCACAGATGATGGCTGATGATAAGGACGAAGGTGAGCCGAAATCTTGATCGTTGCTTCCGATGGGGACTGGGGAGCTTGTACGAAGGGGATTTGTTTGTTTGTGTTATTTGAGATGGTGGTATACCTTATTTCTACGATAAACAGGAGAGCTCAGGCTCTATTTCTGCTCATATTTGTTGGGGTTGTGTTGCCCGGTGAGCTATTATTTTTTTCCTTTCTCTTTTCCGTTCAACGCTAATGAGATGGCGGCTTATTTTTGGCAGCGTTACTCGTGTTGCCCTCCTGTTTGGACCCATACCCGTGGGCACGGGTCTAAACGGGTTATACCACGGGTACGGGATGCCCCGTACCCGTGGAACTCTTCACGGGCGGGACGCGGGTTACCCCACGGGGTGCCCCGCCCGCCCGTTGCACACCCCTGTTAGAAGCCTAGTTGAAGGGTCAAGTTATAATCAAACTATAATGCTTGAGAGTCTGATCTATTGAAGTTAAGAAAATAGAATTGAACTAACAACTATAATTTTTAACCCAATAATAAATATTTGATCTGAACAATTAGTATAAAGTCTTGATACTTAGGAGAGATTTTTGGTAGAGGTGTGGAAGCAATGGCTTCATGACAAAACCCCTCAAATTATAGTTAAATCATGACATTTGTACGTTTGCTCTGCTAAATATTCCGACCAACAGCTGTAAGTGTTTGTAGGGGAGAGCACGGAACCCGTAACCCGCACAACCCGCCCGGACCCGCGAGAAATTCCCCGGATTGGGCCCGCCCAATGGTGGCCCGTTACGGGCGAGCCAAAAACCCGCCATTAAAAAAATAACGGGCGGGCTACGGGTTTGCCACCGGGCTACCCGTAGCCCGCCCATATATTAATTTTTTTTTTGTTTGGCATTCGAGCTTGGACAGTCACACAGGCCCAGGTAAAATCCAGCTCCTCCCTTGCCCTGGCCTTACCGGCTTACCCTATCAGTATCCCTAATTGTTCATTTGCTCTGCTCCCAGCTCCTCTCCCTGTCTCCCAGCTCAGCTCGACGGCCGACGCGACGACGCCTCGACCTCGGTCCTCGGTAGCTTCCAGCGACCAGCAGCTGAGAGTTCTCTCAGTCAGTCAGCATCAGACTTCGTTTGCACGACGTATTTGCGATTGGGAGCTCAGCTCAGCTTCTCTCAGCTGAGAGTTCTCGTCTTTGGTCACCTTCGACTCAGGTAATCTTCAACTCTTCGTTTGCATCTCTGCTCAGGTAATCAAGTTTTGGTTGCTGAAATGATTTTGCTCACCTTCGTTTCATCGTTTGCGTGATTGCGTGCCGTCTTGGTTGCTGAAATGTGCTATAACAATGAGCTGTAAAAACAGGAAAAAACAATATGCGTGTTATAGCTTTAACAATCTTACTTTTAAAACCACCGAATTCAATTAAACCATGAATCCAGGGTGTATATATATGCTAAGAAATTTTCCTGCCTGATGAACTTGAGGTAGGTTGAATCATACATGCAAAAATGAAGTCAATCTACATAATATGTACGGTGTAGATATGTTGATATTGATTTATAAAGATGTAAATAGAGGTACTTGGTATTTAAACTTGCATGAATAAAATTTACCATTATAGATGAATCAGATTGTGAAACCTGTGCTTGTGAATAAATGATGTATCTGTTTTAGCTTTCACAGTTGTAGTGTCCTCTTGAATAATATATTTCCAATTCCCTGCATAAGTACCAGAAACATATGTTAGGTTCTTTAATTATAATCAATAAGAAAGCCAAGATTCTAGATATGCCTACAAGGCTCACATGCTGCTGAGAATTGAGAGAGAATTTGATCGTGTCACATGCATATGTATTTCCACAGATAGAGCTTCCCAGCTAACAGTCCAACGTCCATCCTAATTCATAGAAATATTGTGTGTATGTTTGTGTTAAAACCTCAAGAGAAGCTTAATCACAATCGTATGTTCTACCTTCGGTCCCTCTAAGTAAACATGTCTCATACATAATAAAGTCACCTTTAATTCTACAGTTGAACATCATAAGTTTGAATGTATTAGTTTAATTAATAATTCATAATGAACACCTGTGTGTGTGTGTATTTGAGAGAGAACTTAAAATTCGCTTCAAAAGAAGCAAATAACATTGGAATTAAAGAATTTAGCTTAGTCAACTGTCAACAAATTGTTTTGGAGGCTTTAATCTGAAAAAAAATTAGTCTCAGGTTTAAAGTGAATTAATTAATATGCTCTAATGGTAACGTATGAGGCATGGCCAGGCGATGATTGTTAAAGCTTAAGTATGAAGTTACGTGTTCAACCATCCATGAATGTGATGATTGATTGAGTTCACTCGGTAGGTTGAAGGAAGACAAAATAAAAGCTAGTTAAATCGTTTTACTCCTCTTCCTGTTTCTTGAATATTCCTCCATGATGTATCTGTTTTAGTTAAATCGTTTTACTCCTCTTCCTGTTTCTTTCATATTCCTCCATGATGTATCTGTTTTAGCTTTCAGTTTCTTGGCATTTTCTTTGGTACTTTTATTTAAACGAGTCTCATATAGGGGGTATCAAAATGCTGAAATGATTTTTGTCTGTGCATGATCTTCATATATGACAGGTTGTTTTTTGCAGTGGTAAAATCTTAAATCCCAACCTGAAAATATGCAATCTACAGCTAATGAAGGGGGTGCCTCATCCTTACCAAGCAGTGGGAATGAAATTCAAACAACTAATGAGGGAGAGGGACAAGCAGCAACAACACAACCTACTA
>JANTPZ010091690.1:0-16553 GCA_025593235.1 Vachellia pachyceras
ATGTTCTTTAATCTATGAGGTGGGTTTCATCCCTAATAAGCATTAAACTCAGTTATACTCTTTTTATTTAACAAGAAAAAAAGAACTCTTGACATGAAAATGATATGCGTTAATTATTTCAGAATGTAATCCCAATGCCAAAGCAGCTGCAGTATTTCAGAGAATGCAAGAAGAGATTACAGAGTGTGGTTGGAAGAAAGAGAACAGAGAAACACATTCAGAAGTCAGCATTTCTAATCAGCGCAGCAACAAATGACTTCGTCATTAATTATTTTTTGGTCCCAATAAGAAGAAAAAGCTTCAGTGTCTTCGCGTACCAGCAATTCTTGATTCAACAACTCAAGACCTTCGTACAGGTTTGTTTCAACACCCATACATAGACATTACTTGCTTTTGAGGGATATATAGCTGTTCATCACTACCAGAAAAATGTCATTTAATGACGGATTCCGTCGCTAAAATAGGGATCGCTAAATGAAAATTTTCTGATGCAATATAGCCATTTAGTGATGGATTTTTCCGTCTCTAGATAGCATTTTTCTGGTAGTGCATGTACTGATAAGATATGTATGAATTCTTAAGAAGAGAGAAGTCATGGTGATCCCTTAGGACTTCATGGATCCCATGAGTGACATGTACTTCGTTTCATTTTGACTTCATTATCATGTGTATAGCTATATATATATGTATATTTCATGGTTGAATAATTTTTCAAAAGATAATGAATTCTTATAAGATCATTATATAAATTAGATAATTAGTATAAGTTATATATTATGAGATGTTTAGATAACATTATATAAATTCCATATGAATTAAAATTCCCCGATCACCCACCCTTTCAAATGTTATTGTATATTTGATAGGAGTATTCGAGTTTCCCTTGTATTATATGCTAGCTTCACAGATATATATATATATATATATATCACTATCATACACACGTATACTTAACAATGCTAGCACAATTTTTTCCTTGCCATAATGACATCATATCAAGTTAATTTGACTCATATTCCTGTGTAGATTGTTTATGATTTATAAATAGTAATTATTATGCATTTTATATTCTTTTAGAATTTATAATTAGCTAGATACTTCCTCTTTTCCTCCATATAAGAATTTTTCAAAGAATTAACGACTTATTTCTTTCATTCCCGTCCCCATTAGTTATTGACTAATCTCACTACATGAATTAACCTTTAACTCATTCTTTCTCCCACTTTAACTCTCCATAGATAACGTTGTTTTGTTAAAAATAAGTTTCCTTAATATAAAAACTAAATAATTAACTAATTTGAGGGTGCTAAGGAAATTAGCTAAGCTTGATATTTTTACACTTAATGAGTGTTGATTTTTCTAAGATATCATTTTTTGTTAAGTACATATATTCTTTCATTAGAAAACAATCGTATTCGAGATGCTGTCAATAATTAAATATGGATACATCTCCTATGAGAATTCGAATATTGATTCGTCACATTATGTGATATCAACTACTTTTTACTGGATCCAACCTTCATCATTGGTTCAAAGATACATGTGGCTTATGTTATATTGATGATATTATGCAGGAATTGTGGGAAGAAGGAGCTAGAGAAATAGCAGTGGTCGGGCTTCCACCAATGGGATGCTTGCCAATTATGATCACTTTGTTCCGCTTTGATGGGGAAAGAGGCTGCGTTGACATGTACTCCTCAATTGCAAGAGATTACAACCAAATGCTTCAACATGAACTCCAATCAATGCAACACAGTTTCTCTAATTCTTCTGCTAATTTCTACTACGTTGACATTTATGGCCCTTTGGCTCAGATCATCCAATCCCCTCATCAATATGGTTAGTACACCATTTGCCCTTTGCCTTTTGTTCACATTATTACTCTGTGCGTGTGTGTATACATTACTCTCTTAGATTCCTAAACACTATTGTGGTAAATTAGTCTCTAGTATCCAACTACGTAAGTGAGTGATTCACGTATATTAAAACAAATTAGTTAAATTACTTTTTGATGTCTCGTATATAGGACATCTTCTGGTGGAATATGTTCTTTATTCTTTGTACAGGATATTTGATCATTTTAAAGTGTATTAAATATTTTTTCCCTCTATACCTATATTTAATAAGGATAGGGGGAGTATATATTAATGTTAGAGTTTTGTGTAAATAATAAAGATAATATTATAAATTACTTAAATTTTATCACGAATTTGATATTCTTTTAATTGTTGTGTTGGTACATGTAAATTAGTTAGAAATGATTTGTATTTTGTATTGGGAATGAATCATAGGCATTAACAAATTTAATGCCTTAACGGCTCTCTTGGTACACATGAATTAGAAATAACATATATATGACATCAAATAGAGTAATTATTTGCAAAAAAAAAATCTGTCTAAATTACTCATTGAAAAATAACCTATTGATTGCACGCATTGGTACTGATAAGCTAGTTTGGGGTAAAAATATTAACAAATGCAAGATATAAAGATGAATATGAGAAATAAGAATGATTGATGTTATACGTTTAGAACTAAGACAGATTCATCAACTTGCCCCTACATTTAGAAGATAAGGGAGTGTGATGATTTAAATACAAATTTTAATAATCATGACAAACAATTTAAATTATGAATAATATAACTCTTTTTTCTCAGATTCTGTTTGATGTTGTGGCCTCATATGACTATGAACAGGGGTTGAAGAGGTAAATAATGGGTGTTGTGGGAGTGGTTACATAGAAGCAGCGTATTTGTGTAATGAGGAATCTCCTGTGTGTTCTGATGCTTCCAAGTATGTGTTCTGGGATTCTCTACACCCCACTGATAACACCTATCACTTCATCTTCTTGGGAGCTCGATCCACCGTTGATCTCATCATCCAACGCATCCTACAACGACATTAACCACTTCCATTATATTTCTCTCCCTCATCTATTCTTGTTGCTTATTATGCCCTGTAATTATTGGGTTTATACTGTCTTGTACTTTATTTTGCCCCAAGAAGAGAGTTTGCATACCAAGAAAAGTGTTTGAAATGTTTCTGACTTTTTTTTCCTAATTCGGCCCTTGATTAAATGTTATGATTTTCATTGGAAAATCTCCCCTTTTATGGCGGTTTAATCATTTATTATGGGCATATATAAGAAAGCATCTTTTAATTTTCACTAAAAAATTGTTAAAGGTCATATAATTAGGGACATTCTGACCTTTAAAACTGGAGCTTATTATAATTAGGAAGAGAGGAAGTACTCCTCCGATCCAAAATATAAGATACATTTGAGAAAAAATTATTGATCCATGATATAAGTCATCTGTAGAATCATTAATGAACCTTTTTTCCCAAATAGTATCCCTTATTGAGAGCTTGAGGATAGAAACAGAGAGTACAGAGGAATGGCTGGGCAGGAGAAAGCAGATTTTGTTTAGCTACGTTAAACCAACAGGATCATTGGGTTAAGATTGAAAGGTTTTTTTATAAAAAAGATTGAAAGGTAGTCACGCCTGTTACAACAGACTGATTCGTTGGGCCAAGGTGAATGAATGGCTTAATGGTTTTTCACAGAACCTGAGAATTTTAAATTAGAGTCTCTCTGCAGAACTTATGGGGGTTGTATCGCATTTAGCCATGGCAATGGAAGTTTAAGAACTACAAATAGTGTAGAGGTTGGGTCTCTACCTTTGAGCATCCCTATAGAGAAGCAAATGGGTGTACTCGTTGGTGAGCCAAATAGGGATTCAAGCAAGATATTGGTGACTAACATGAATTAGGGCCAGTTTGTCCCCAAAAAAAAAAACAAAGAAAGAAAATCCATCTAAAGCGATAGGGGCAGTTGTTTGCATCTGTATTAGCATTGCAACCCCCGGGGGTGGGCATTTCCAACCGTTCAAGCTTTTCTAAGAGGATGTTTGAGCAGATAAGAGAGCAGGAACAATTCTTTTCTTCTGCATAAGACATGAGATATATGATCTGTATCTCTATTACTTAAGAAGCAATTGAATTTTTTTTTCTTGACAAATACAGAATATTTTGCATCTACAAAATTACTTCTTCCATTTCTACTTTTCTCTCCATTCTATCACATTCTCTACAACCCAAACCACCTTCGTAATTTCCCATTTGTGATGCAGCTAGCCTTTGTGAAAACACAAGAGAAGAACCTCCTCTCATTTTTGGGACTCGGTCTTGATACTAGCCAAGGTTTGACGATATTATTGGCGTAGTCAACAGAAGAACAAAGTTTACTTAAGCATTTTGGGCACCTTGGATGTTGGAATACCATCTAAAACCAAATATAACAAGTCAAAAGGAGTGATCAGGCTAAGCCTTTTATATATTATTACCTCCGTTAATTAGAATAAAAGCTAATTGACTTTTTCTAGAGATTATAAAAGCAAATTAACTAATCTATTTATCATTTTTTCCAAAATAATTTGTCTGACTTATAAACCGATATATAATCTAACTATATATATAATTTTTTTTTAAAATTATGTTATAATTAAGTGATTTATTTAACTTTTTATCGCCCTAAAAAGTCAATTGATGTTGGTAGTAACATGTAGAAGGGGATACCAAATATGAACTTTGTCAACGATGATTTATCTAAAGTTAAAGTTCTAATAAGAACTTCAATCAATGTCTTGCTCAGTTGTTCATGTGTAACTAAAGGATATACAGCTTCGAGCAGATTTCTTAGCAGAGTCTTGGGAATTATGTGTCCACAATACAGCTTCATTGGAATATGACTCCCAGAAGATGGTATAGCCAAAATCAAGAGATCTACCAGGGAAAGGAAAAAGAAAAAAGTAAAGCTCTCTGCAATTAGGAAGAACTATTTTTTTTTTTTTTTGCAAAAAAGGATCCAATTGCTACCTTCATAGTCTCAGTGTCAAAATTCATACCGTTTTTCTTCAAAGAAGGCCAACCACTACATCAACATTCCGCTGCATCAACTGAATTCCTGAACGTGATGGAATTGTAAGTGGAGTCATTATATAATCCCAAATACAAACACTATAAACCAAGAGTGAACTCACTTTGGAGATTGTGAATCAAGCTGCATTGTAACTGGTCCATCATTAACCAAACTGACCTTCTCACCATCAAAAGTGTGAGGATGATAGTTAACATATGTAGCCATTAAACATTACAACCCAAAGCATGAATCATTCATTACAAAGAAATTGAATGCCATAAGCTTACCTTCATCATTGCTCCAAAAACTCCATCTGCAAGAATATGAAGCATCTAAGTCAGAATATTGCATAACATTAAGTTCCAGAAGATTTACAAGATGCATTCAAGGAAAGGGACACATATACACATTACCAAGACTCCTTAAAGAGAATTCATACTAAGCAAGTTTTACAATGACCTAATGTAAATCAAATTATAGGACACAAGAACGAGTTAGTATGACCCCATGTTCTACATCGGACAAAGGTGAGAGACTAATCTTCATGATTATCAGCAGACTCATTGTTTGTTTCTTTATAAGTAGACAAGTAACAAGATGAATTGTGTGTCTCCGTCTGTTGTTAATACTAGACCTAAGGGCAACGGAAAAAGGAACAAATTCTTAATTGATGATGGTTTATTAGGTATAAGCTATAAATGTGTTCAATCTTAAAGAAGGTGCTCGGTACCAAATCCATAAATCATCATACTCAATATAAAACATTACTTATGAACTAGGCGTTTGTTTAACTCAACAAAGGTAAATGCTAAGTTGCTAGTTCTTCACCCAAAAACAAAAATAAACAAAAAAAAGCTAAACAAAATTAACGCCTCTCCGTTATCTTTATATTTCTCATAAATAGATAACCTCAGCTGATAAGTGAAATACAATTGAAGCTTACCTTTTATTGCATCATTTTTATAGACATTCCTGAATCTATCAACCAAAGAAGCATAAAAAGGCTTGGCTTTTTGAGGCGGCATTGCAATGTGAAAATCTGGCTTGTTGCCCTTCAGGAATCCATACAAGGTAAATTGACTAACTGTTACAAAACCAAAATTATTCCTTAAGCAAAATAACAAGTGAAGTCCTTGCCACTTCCCACTCCCTTCCTCATTCATAATTAAGAAAATCGAACCAACAAACATAATTCCAGTACCTAATAAAACTTGATAATTCCTCTGCATTACCTGCAAATTAAGAGAAGCCCAATTACCCACACGGCCAAAAGATTACAAGCAGAACCCTAAATTGATACCTAAAATTCGTCAAGAATTCAATTACACTTTGGTCCCATCCTTTGCCTGTACTTTCATTGGGGAACAACCTCATGTTCAAGACTTTACGACATCTGAAAATAAAACAGTAAAAAGAAAATGCCAACCGAAACCATAAAGTATAAGCTCAGCTTGAAAATCAAATAAAGGGTAAGGCAATACATGTAATCGGCATCGGCATCAGAATCGGAATCGTGGAGGCCGACAAGGACGAGAAGGCCCGGTCCAATCTCAGACACAACGTGGCCTTCGACCTGGAAGATTGCAACGATTCGCAGGTGATACAGGATAAGAGAATAAGAGAGAGAAAGTGAAGAAGTTCGATATTTTAACGAACCTCGACGCTTGCAGAGGCGACGCGCTGAACGACGGCTCTCATTGCTCTGATTGGCTTCGGTTCCTTCTTGGAGACTGTGACAGAGAAGCCTTGTAGTACTTCTGTGCCTGGTGGTGCGTGAATCTGCAGGGATGATGGCTGCTAAGGAAGAAAGCATATAGAGGGAATACATTTTTTTTTTTTGTTACTGGACTTTTTAAAAAAAAATTTTAAATGCTCTATTGAAAGTGTCATTGCCACTGATCCACTACAGGCTTTTCGGCCGTCAATGCCCATGGGCCGTCACCACGGGAGGACTTGGGTTTTCTTTTCTTTTTTTTAAGTTAGAGTATCCATTGCTTATAATAGGAAATATGGATTTTTACTGAGTTCGAGGTAAAATATATATTTTGGAGAATAGATTTTGGTAGAATAGCTTTTATAGATTTCGAAGCAAAACCTAAATTTTGAAAAGGTGATTGTGTTTGAAAAGTTATGGTGAGAATAACTTTTATAGATTTTGATGCAAAAGGTAAACGAGAAAGAAAGAAAAAATATGAAATATAAAATTTATTATGAGAGAGTACGATTTGACAAGAAAATATATTTTTTCAAAACCTAAGTTTCAAACTTAAATTTTATTACAAAAACTAAATTTTAAAAAAATATGAATACTTAGATAAAATCTAGGTTTTAGGGTCACAAATCCTAAAGTTATGAAACAAGCTACCAAATGAGTCATAGATACTTGATTCATCTGAGTGTCAACTATGCTGAGCCTTGGGGTTGAAGGGACCGGCTTCTCTCATAGGAAATTAACATTTTTGTTGGCCTCTTATGTAATGGTTGAATTGTTGAAGAGACAGGCCAAGGCTATAAGCTACTCATACATACTTAGACTCTAACTATAGAAAACTAACCCTCCCAACGTAGTGAAATAAGGTTTGAATTATATTTAGAAGAAATGCCCACATGCAATGATCGAAAGTTCGTCAAATAAGATTGCTTCAAATAAGATGATATTATTGTAATAATTATAATTAGTCATTATCTTCTTGTCTGCTACATGTGACAAATTTATTTAATTTAAGTTAAATTATACATTGACTCTTCTAAATTTGTATTGAATTTCAGTTTAGTCATTTAAATTTAGCATTTTTAGTCTTTTAATACTAACCATGTTAACATAATTAACATAAAATGTTGTTTGACTAATTTAAATGACATTATGCATATGTAAGATGTTGTTCTGTAACTTATAACTAGGTGCTCATATATTGACAGTTACATGTTCCAGACAAGGAGCTAGCCGTTACTTTTCAAGTGCTCGTTGACTTAAAATTTCATGTTTACCTAAAATTAACAAGTAAAAAAATTGATACCATTAACAATTAACATGTTTAAGATTTGACAAGCTAATTTATAGCTAGATCATAACACGTTTTTAAAATAAAATTGTAATTAAGTTACTTAAAATATGAATTAATATTTAAAAGTTTAGAAGTTGATAATGACTGTACATTGTGCATGTTTGGGAAATAATTTTTCCCAACAGTACACGTAAACCAATATAAAAGGTATATTAAAATCCGTAAAATTATCTTGAAATTCATAAAATTATCTTACAATCCGTAACTTCTTTCTCCGGATCCCCAAAGACACATTAAATCCAGGAAAGTTGCTTGTCAAAATTAGTGATTACAGTCATGCATGCATGCTACAATCTCTCCTCTTCTCTCCATGCTTTCTGCCTCTCTTCACACGCACCAAACTCATTCTCTCCATTGCATCTGCAAACGCCTGAAAGAACTTCTGCTTGTTTGCCGCCATGGCTTCGACCACCGGCTTCGTCCTCGGATCCGAAAACAAAGCCTGATCCGAAGCCAACAAACCCATCTTCTTCTGCAAGTTCCCATAGTAAGCATTGTCGAACAAGAATGGAGTGGTGGCGTCGAAAGGAACCGCAGCGTCTGAACCCCCGTAGCTAGGGCAATACATCCTCAATGCATGCATGAGTTTGGGGTCCATGGTCGGGTCGGGCTTGTAGAGCCGGGCGACGAAGTGGTTGCAATGAGCGAACCCGATGGTGTGGGCGCCCGAGAGAGCAACCATGTCTTCTAGGGTTAGGCCATTGGAGGCGAAGAGCTTGATGAGTTGATCAATGGTGGAATTTGCATGAGGAAGATTGTTTCCAACTCTTGTAGCCTTCGATATTTTTCCATCCCATCTACCCTTCTTTACTTGGTAATATGGCCCTCCTGCCTGTAATCAAGTTACGAAAATTGGTATTAATTTGTGGATACCTTCTTGTACTGAAGTATTTGAAGGTAATAATTACTAATTAAAAATAGTAATTAATTTTCAAGAAAATTAATCTTTTGATCCCTTAACTTTTGATCCAGTTGTAACTCAATCTCTGAACTTTAACTCGATACAATTCAATCTCTGTGTTTTTTACTTTGTTGTAATCCAGTCCATGAACTTTAACTTATTACAATTTAATCCCTATGGTTTCAACCATTTTATAATTTAGTTCCTAAACTTTTATTATATATGATTTAAATTATAAAATGATTAAAACTATGAGGACTGAGTTGCGGAGAGTTAAAGTTCAAGAGCTGAATTACAACCGAGTGAAAACTACAGGAACTAAGTTATATTGAGTCAAAGTTCAGAGACTGAATTATAACTGGATCAAAAATTGAGTGACCAGAATATCAATTTTTCCTTAATTTTATGATTTAATATGGTCTTAAACCTATCAGTGTTCAATAGTATGACATATAATTATTCCAACAGTAGTTTAGGAATTAGTGGTCCAACCATGATTAAAATACAATAATGTTTAAATTAAAAAGGATATTGATACGTAAATAATTATGATATTCATGTATAAATCACACATATAATTCAATGAAACGGAGTTATTGAAGCACAAATATGAAGAAATATTATTTTTTAAAAATTTATAAAATTCAACCATATTAAAAACCTATTTAAAACTCTTGATGATGGGACCGGTTAGAGAACCGTGCTCACCAATTTATTAGTATAACCAGGTCACCCAAGCTGGATTTTAATAATTAATTTAATCATTTTTATGGCAATACGTGATTATGAACAATATTAATAAAATACACAAACTGTTGCAGTATTATTTTTTTTGCACAAGATAATGCTCCTCTTAACTTCTACAAATTGTAGTTTAATAGGCTATTAATTACTAATAGCTAAATTAAGGCCAAGTTGCCTAAGTTAACTCAAATTATTTTTATTCGGAGGGACATAAAAAATTAGTTAACTAATGGGAAGAACACAACAAAAATATTGACAATAACGTGTTAATAATTAGTACCGGTAAAGCGGGCCAGCCCGCGGGTTGCGAGCTGGCCTGCTCGGATTGGCGGGTTGGGCGGGCCAGCCCGCCAGGTGGTGGGCTGGAAAGTCCCAGCCCGCAGGTCGCCAACTTTTATTTTTTTAAAATAAAAAATAAAAAATAAATTTTTTTCCTTTTTTACCCAGTTTTTTCTTATAAGATTGCATATTTATGCTATTCTCTTTCAAATTCTATGAATAAGTGTTCAATAATTTCCTAAAAATAGATTTTAATATTATTTTTTCCTTTGTAAAAAATATTGGGATGAAAAAAATGTTAAAAAATACATAAAATATAATTTTTTTAAAAAAAATAAAAAAGCGGGTTAAGCGGGCTGGCCCGCCAACTCACGAGTTGAGGGTGGCGGGCTGGAATCAGCCGGCCACCCTGGCGGGTTGGCTTTTGCCAACTCGCAGCCCGCCACCCGCGGGCCCAACCCACATTACCACTACTATTAATAACTACTGCTAAATAAATAATAAACTATGGTAAATAATTGATTTGGGATTTTACAGTTTTTTTATATTTTTTATCATTTCCCTTTAATTTTTAATTTATGACCTATTGCACTGATTACAAAGTGATTTTGATTCTTTTAACAATATAGAATCAATACCAACTTTGACCAATGTGTACCACATTGTCTCTTTTCTGTGTTGTTATTTGTTTCCCCCAAACAACTAACTAGCACATGGAAGGATGGAATAAATAAATAAAACCTAACTGTTTTTTAGTTACTTGTCGTTGTTTAACTAAAAAAACTAATCTCTTTTTTTGTTGTCTCTTTGGTTATATTTTCACATAAACTGATAACTGGTAAAACTATCAATCATCTAATAAAATAAAATAAAAATTATACTTCCTACAAATTAACTTTTTCATATCGATACAAACAAAGAAAACGATGATTTGGAAAGTATACTTTATTATCATATAAAATTCAATTAAATCTTTACTCCCTTTTCATCATTTTTCCTTATATTTAAAATATTATATACAATTATTACATTGAAGGAGAGACCGCTAAATCATGCATACAATAGTATATAAAAAGTTAAAAAATACATTAAAATTAGAGTTGAAGTTTATCCAACACTCTTAAATATGCCCTAAAAATATCTTTCACCTTAAATCATCAAAAAGCAAAATTGCACACAAAATTTCTAAAGCATCCATAAAAATACTTACAAATGATCCATTAACCCTTAAAATTATACCATTTTTAATTAGATATATTGGGTTTCTTTAAAATAACGTTTTTAAAAGTTAAACGCACGTTTAACAGTGTTTTTCACAAAACAAGATAATTTCCCTCATACATTTACCCTGATTTGAGTAAAAATATCTACCACGTTTCTAAACGGATTTATTGTACTTCCACTCAAATTACTGCTATTGACATACATGTGAGGACATCTCCAAAAAAATAAAAGCCCAACTCAAATTGAGGCGTTTTATATAAAAGGGAGATTAGAATTGAGGCTCAAGAGCAGTCTAGTCTAGCGTTATCTAAAATTTTTAATTAATGAAAAAGAAAATAATTAAGGGATGAGAAATTAGTACTAACCAAATGAACAAAATCTCTGGCAGCAATAGCAAGAATATCAGCACAAGACACAACGCCTGGGCACTTGCTCTCCACTAATTCCTTCGCCTTCCTCACTATCTCAAACCCTTCTTCCCTCAGCTCTCTGTTCTGCTCCGCCTCCCTCTCCGCCTTCACTCCGCCCTTCGACGCCACCAATACAGACCCATCACAGCCCTACACCGCACAGGAACCCCACGTTTACCTTCTACATCAATATATCCACATCAAATATTGAAACATCAATGTTCGTCAGTTATCTTACCTCTACGAAGCAGTCATGGAAGAAGAGGTTGATGGTCGCCGGAACAGACACCGGAGTGAGCTTGAACTGCTGAGAGGTGACGGCGCCGACGAGGCGTTCAATGTCAGGACAGGACTTGGAGTAGTAGTCCACTGAGAGCTGACGGTGAACAAGAAGACGACGGTGAGTATGGCTGGAGGAGGAGTTGGGGAGTAGCTGGGAGGAGCAGAGAGGTTGTCGGAAAACGAAGAGAAGAAACAGACAAGTGACCAGAAGAAACGAAGAAGAAGAAGAGGAAGAAGAATGAAGAGAGAGAAACATGGATCTGGATTGTGATGTGTATGGTTTGTGAGAATGTTGAAGAAGAAGACGAACATATGACTGAGTTGTGAGTGTTCGTTTGTTAGGTGATGAGGTTACTAATATATATATATATATATATATGATAACAGGTAAACTAGACCCGTGAGTGTCCAGAGAAGAGAGAACACAAATAATAAGAATAAAGGAGAAAATAACGAAATAAGTGATTAGAATTAGAAGGGAAAAAGAAGTGTGGCTTTATCATATTTATTAATATGTAATTTAATTTTGTTGGGTGGGGAAGTAAAAAAGTGATCTTGGAGTTCGAGGCCATTGAAAGTAGACATAAGTACATAACAGAACAGAGAAGAGCATCCGCCTGAAGGCTGTGGCCTGAGGCAGCTTTCTGACATTTTTTGTTCATAGTGGATCTCAGAAAGATTATTTGCCAGTTGACCTTTATCTGCCTCTTCCGACTTGTACAAGTACTTTGTAGATTATACCAGTGCCCAAAAAAACCTGGATCTATACGATTCATATCGAAAATCGGTGAATACTTTTTTAAAAATAGCTTTTACAGAGCTTTTATAGATTCTGAGATAAAACTTAGGTTTTGATATGTGATTTATGTTTAGGAAGTTATTAGCTTTTACAGATTCTGAGGCAAAAAAGTGGGTAGGAAAGAGAAAACTTAGGTTTCAAACTCAGATTTTTTAACCAAAATAGATTTTGGAAAAAAATTTTACTTGGACAAAACCTCAGTTTTGAGATAAAACCTAGGTTTTGAAATCAAACTTATGATCTAGAATTGATTTCCAAACAAGCCCTTAATCAGTAAACATGTGAATCGGTGACTGGTTCAAATATGGTCGAATCGGTGTTGAATTTATTTACCTCTTTTTTTTCAAAAGAAATTTAAAACCTCTTTTTTTTCAAAAGAAATTTAAAAGGTAGAAACACTAAAAAATAGATTATTTATTGGACTATTTCTTATTGTTGGACTATTTATTGTGCTTTCATATTTGTTCCTAACTTATAACACAACGAAAAACAACAATTACTTTCGATAAATTTTAATTTGGCTCTTGACGTAGAAATTAGTTGAGGGTTTTTTTTAATTTAATTCTGAATATAATATAATTTTATCTTATCTCCAAAATTTATAACTTTTTTAAGCTATTCCTATTAATTGTATAAACTAACAAAGGAATGGAATATTTTCAACACAAATGATGCAAATTTGCTTCATAAATTTTTACTCGGGAATAATGTAAATTTGGAAATTTTTTTAAATTTAACGTCGCCCAAAAAGTTTCGAAAAGTAATAATGTCATCTCACCCAATAAAAAAATTAGGCTAAAGTATACTTTTAGTCCTTTATGTTTGCGTCAGATTTTATTTTAATTCTTTAAGTTTGAAAAGTACACTTTCAGTTCCTCAAACTTAACGTCGTTAGTTTCTCTTAACGGAAAATGCTAACTCATCAAATTTAATCGATAACTGTGCGATAAAACGTTGACAAAGCATACTCACATTTTAATTATAATTTAATAATATAATAAATTTGATATTTTAAATTGTGTAAAATAAAAAAGTATCTAAAATAACAGCGTTAAGTTTGATGAATCAGCAATTTCCGTTAGGAGAGACTAACGGCGTTAAGTTTAAGGGACTAAAAGTGCACTTTTTAAACTTAAAAGATTAAAGTGAAACCTGACGTAAATATAAAAAACTAAAAGTATATTTTAGCCAAAAAAACTAATATTGACGGTTAATATTGAACAACATCACTCAATTTGATTTGAAAACTTTTAGAACAATTTTAAACTCAAATTTTTTTTTGAAAAACTATTACTCATGTGTAAAAACTTTTAAGATAAATTTATATCTTGTATCGAATAGATAATGTGCCTGTTTGGTAACCATGAGCTTATTTTCATAAGCACGTTTAACAGTGCTTTTCCGCAAAACGAGACAATCTCCTCCATATATTTGCCTCAGCTTATGTGAATAAACACTTATAAATGACTTATGGCAATTTGTCAGACGGGCCAAATAAAAGTAGGATTGAGACTTGTGACAAGATTGGTGCTCCACTTTTTTTTTTTTTTTTGACCAACAAGATTGGTGCTCTACTAAAACCATAAAGTGAGCGAAAACACACTGTTCGACCTCTTATGGATGGCGTACTGCATTCTTTACCCGTAGACATATATATTCATTTCAATGTCTTGTCCTACAATAATAGTAATATACGAATAATTCTCATCTATCTATTTTTTTAGCAAGCAAGAGTGTAACGTTTTTTTTTTTTTTTTGCCAGAGAAAGGAGCCATTAAATTAAACATAAACAAACTTACAAAGTCCCAACAGGTATCAACCACACAAACAAGCTAACACCAATAAACTAGCCACAAGTAAAAAAGTAAAGATAAAGACAAATATTAAAAGGTTCAAACATAACAACAAGCGAAACTCTGTCATCAACCAACCGAAATATCCTTAACTGCGACGGATTCTGAGATACCCAATTAGAAGGGTAAGAGCCGTTTAACGAAGTTTTGACGAACCATCTCGCTGTCAAATATGCTTCCAAAGGAATCCATATATAGAAATTGTTCCTGATCAGATTCCTTGATGGACGAACCCCAAGGAGAACAATAAGGATACTAATAATAAGATAGCCACAGTCATCTTGATAACAATGGATAGTATCACCACACCAGCCTACACAAGAACAATGATTCCATACACACTGGACAGGCCCATGATTTGCCAACATAAGAACAGTGTATCTAATCACACTGAACAGGCACATGTTAAGCTCAAGATGAATAGCATGTACAAACCCACTGAACAGACACGACAAGAGTGTAACGTTGTTATATATCTCAAAGTGTGTGAAATGGAAGTGATATAAAAGTATTTGAAATAAAATCCATAATGACCCTAAACTCTTGGTAGAGTCCTTGAATGTACAGAGGTTTTGTGACCCATTAATTTTTTTTTGGCCAACTTGTGACCCATTATTGGAATGGTCAATTTTTTTAGGGTGTGTTCCCAATGTAAATAGTCTTTTGTTTTTGAAATTAAATTAAACCTCGTAAGATGTAAACAAGTATATTAATTATTACTTAATTTGTGAAGAACAAATTAAAGGAGAAGGGTAGAGTCCAATAATGCAACCGGCGCTAGCTGCATTGATTACAAATTAGATTGTGTTGATTATGAGAATCATTCAAATGGGTTTACATAATCTTCTAGCTCGTACGATTCCTTCTCATGGTTGACTATTTGAAATTGATTATTCATAAACATGATCAACTCTATAGTTCAATTTCTTTATTATGATGTATCTTATAATAAGGATGGAATCAATGCATTTTATTTTTATAGGAGTGTGCAACAAATGTAGTTGACATTTTTGAAGAGCATGACTGTCAATAACATGAAATGTTTTGAATGAATTTTTTATTTAATACTAATTCAAAAGTGTTAAAACAAGCAATGGTGCAGACAAACCATGTCAAACATATTATGTGAATTTTACTATTCGTTTATTATGTGGCTTTACTTTTCATATATTGCAGTGGATACTAAATAAGGATAAAGATAAAGTTAAAAAATGATTGATTTTAAGGTTGAGTCAATATGGTTTAAAGTTTTTCTTGATATATGAAAAAAATATTGAAAGCGGCGACTTATAAATAGGATCAAAAAAGTATATTATTTTTAAAGATGTTAGATTGTTGAAATTTAATTTTTTTATAACCAGTCAATTTTATTTAAACCAGATACTCTATTGTCCTATTTATAAAATAAAAATAGAACTTTTATTCAGTCCTATTTATAAGTCGCTGTAATATTTTTTTAGTGAATGAAAAATTTTACTATTCATTAATTATACGTTGAATGTGCTCTCATGTATTATAATGGGCATAATAAACAGAAATAATATTAAAAAATTGTTAAAAATTTAATATAAAGTTAATAAAATTTAATATTTTCTGGTGAAATATGGTAAAAATTGTTTATAAATAGAAAAGAGCCGTGAGACTTTCGGTAGAAAAAGGATGTGTCAGACTATTGAAAACTTGTAAATAATGTGTGTTTGGGAAGTCCGTTGGAAGAAATGAGTTTATAAATTTTGAGATATTTTGCGGATTTCAAAATGGTTTTATAAATTTTGAGATGATTTTAATAAATTTTGATATAATTTTTACAGATTTCAAAATGATTTTATATTGAAATGTGTGCACCGTTTAGAAAACGGTGTTTCTAAATAAGGATATAAAGAGTTGGGTGAGCAATGCTGAGTTGATAGATGAAAGTAGGGGTGCTCTCGGGACGGGACGGGATCGGGAAATACCAATCCGATCCCGATCCCGAAAAGGGTTCGGGATCAATTTTTGATCCCGATCCCGATCCCGATTTTTCCCGAAATTTCGGGATCGGGAATTTCCCGAATCGGGATCGGGAATTTCCCGATTT